>QANY01007467.1:512500-515000 GCA_003255025.1 Datisca glomerata
TTGACTCGTGTGTTGCAAGGGATGTGTTCAATGTGAGATTGCAGGTTTGACTCGTGTGTTGCAACGGATTTGGTGAGGTTTTGATGGATTTCGGGCTATGAAGAGAGAGATGAAGATGAAGATGAGGAAGAATGAGAATAGGGTTTGAGTGAAGAGAAATGAAATGTGGAGAGAGATGGGGAAGGGTGGGTATCGATTTTTTAAGAATAAAGGGGCAGGGGTTTTTTAATGTTGGGGTAAATTTTGATAAAAAATAAGGTTAGATTTTAAAATTAATTTTATAGCGATCAATTAATTAAAACGTAAAAGGTTATTTTTCAAAAATTATGAGGTTATCATTATAAAATAAAAAAGTTAAAATTTCAAATTTTAATATTTAGTTTCAAACTTTTTTAGCTAATATGCTCGATTTAACAGTAGAATCCTATCTTAAGTGTTATACATGTTTGTTAAACTGATAAATATGATTTACCGACCATCATAACATCACAACATATAATTATATTTGGTGAAAACCTGTCTCGTTCGATATTTGCCACAAAAGCACAACAACATTATCAATGACAAATTTTATCAAGTTTATGATTAAGTGTTCAATTGTTTTGGGAATCCTTAATTAATCCAATCTAATTTCACATAGTAAGTGAGTATCATGAATGTTTGCTTGAAATAATGAGTTTTTTTTTTATTTTTATCAATGATTTTCCCGGTGTACAGTAAATATTACAAAAATATATATTCGAAATTACTATAAAGAAGGAGGGTTTTCAATGCGAGATCTAAAAACATATCTCTCTGTGGCACCGGTAGTAAGTACTCTCTGGTTCGGGTCTTTAGCAGGTCTATTAATAGAGATCAATCCTTTATTCCCAGATGCGTTGATATTCCCCTTTTTTCATTCTAGTTATTGACCTGGGAAGGGGTGAAGAAGATTAGAGATACAATCAAATACCTGTGACTAATCCCCCTCCCCTTCTTTTCTTTTTTAGAATTAGAATAAGTTAGAAAAGAGAAATCGGTTATCAAAAACATTCTATTTCTAAAGGAAATAATAAAAGAACTCTTAAAAAGAAAGCCAATTCCATTATTTGAATTGAGAAAATGGAAAATACGAATTGAATGAAGCTAAAAAAGAAAAAGATTCGATAATGAGTAATCGAATTGGATAATGGTAACCCCACCATTACCTACTCTTTGTTTCGAACTATACCGGTTTTCAAAACCAGAGCTATCAACCACTCGGCCATCTCTCGGAAAGATAATTTCTATTTTATTTTTATTCCACCGAATAGAACATGGACATATAAGTTGATACCATTACTGTCTATACTATAGAAAGATATTAGGTGTGAATCTATAAATCTATATATCTGTATACATATCGATCTATGATCCAGCATACACTTTTTGTGAAGTAAAAATGACTACCCTCAATCCCTATCACTACGACTAGGAATGTTTTATCCATATCATTTATAATCGTTCCTTCACTTACACTGATATTTTCAATAGGACCAAGACTATCGATTGATTTACTTAGCCTACACCTGTATTCTAACTTCCCATTCGACAACATCGAATTTAACCATCCTTTTTCCATAGAGCTTTCTTGCCCCTATTTACATGAAACCTCTTTTTTCTTTTCGTATGATTTTGCTTACCATCCCTGCTGCTGTAGCATTATAAACATTATTATTACTCTTACTCTCGTCGGGATAAATCTGACCAGACAAACCAGTTACACTAAGACCTATGGAAACACGTATGGGTTCGGGATAGTAATTTTAATCAAACAATTGTTAGCAAAGTTGTCTATTTTTTTTCTTCAAATCCAAAGAATTTTTCTTACTTTATACATAGGTCATCGATTCAGCATTGGATAAAAGAGGGGGGGGTTGAAATCTTCATTTTTCAAATTTTTAAAGAAGGCCGTAAGCAGTGGCTCGCGGGGGCTGNAATTTTCCCAATATTTTTCTAATAAAATAAAGGTTAAAATGTAAAAGGGTCAAATCATTTTATCGACATGAGTGTTCTATATCAAAAAAAGAATTCCAAGTATTTGAAACCATTTCTGTAGTAACATATTAACATAGTAGTAGAAAGAGTACCATGCTGCGTCTGAACTTCAAACGGTTTATCTTTAACCATGTTAATGGGCCCGGTGACTAAGAAAGAAAGAATCGGTTATATTTTTCATATGATCTCCTTTTATAGATAAAATGAATTATCTATTTATTTTATATCTTTCTTTTTTCTTTTTTTAATTTACTATTTCTAAATAGAGTCCAAAATATATTGATTGCTGGTGGGCTTTCAAAGGTATGGGACCGATCAGGATGGCTTGGTCGATCTCATAGATACATATAGAATTCTGTGGAAAGCCGTATTCGATGAAAGTCGTATGTACGGCTTGGAGGGAGATCTTTCATATCTTTCGAGATCCACTCAAAAATATGGGGTCAAAAGGCCAAAATAAATGTTTTTATTGGATTTGGATCCA
>QANY01007467.1:520000-550130 GCA_003255025.1 Datisca glomerata
ATGACTAACATTGAACTTGGTAAAATGAAATGGTTGAATAATTGAAAAATGATTATCAAATATTTGATAAAATCGATAAGAACGGTTCTTTTTATCTTACAATTCCTTAAGATCAAAAAATAAACCCATCCAATCAAAAAAGATTTATTTTTGATTGGATGAGAATGAATGAAGAAATACTAAATCGTTCCATATCGAATATGGAACTTTGGTTCTTCTCAGAATTTGTGAGACTTTATAATGCGTATAAGATTAACCCGTGGATCATACCAATCAAATTACTTCTTTTAAATCGGAATGTAAATGAAACTTTTAATGAAAATAAAAACATTATTGGAAAGAAAAAAAGAAATGTTTTTATAGCATCGAATGAAAAAACTCTGGAATTAGAAGAAAATCAAAATCAAGGCGAAAAAGAATCCGCGTCCCAAGAGGATCTTGAATCAGCCTCTTATCCATTCTCATTCGATCATGGCGAGGGAGCAAGTAAAAATAGAAAAACTCACATTGGGTTTAGGGATAATCAAAGCAACCCCAAAGATTTGGGACCAAAAGCGGTTAGCGGTGACCATTGAATAAGTTTGTTCAGCTTGAAAGTAGCCGGCTCCCTCGATTCATACACAAGGTCACCAGACTCAAATTCCAATAAGGGTAGTCTTGTAGGAAGGAGGGACTTACTGCTTGTTCCGAACGATCCGGACTAACGTCATCTGATGAAACTCATATGGATTCTTCCAAAAATCATTCGAATGTCAGATTCAGCGGCCTTCTGTTCCGAATCGCTATATTACGTCCATCCGGCCCAGTCGAAGATTTCAAAATATGACTGTTGTTTGGAACCTGGGTGTTTGTATAGTTCACTCATAACCGCTCGGGCATCGACCCAGGAAGAATCAATTCTAGGATTATTGATAATTCATGATCAACTTCCTTTCGTAGTACCCTACCCCCAGGGGAAGTCGAATCCCCGCTGCCTCCTTGAAAGAGAGATGTCCTGAACCACTAGATGCCCCCGTTCTATCCATTAACCATGTAAAAAAATGATGGGTGGAATGGTGCGGCGCTGTAGGAACCGGTCGAATTCGAACCGACGAATAGAAGTTTTGTAGACTTATGCCTTAGCCACTTGGCTATGGTTCCCTATCATTTCCATCTCTTTCCCCCTTTTCCGACTTTGCTTCACAGGGTGAGACCAGGAATAACAGATGCCGGAATGCTTTGGGAGGAAGGGCACAACATAGGTGGAGATGGATTTTCATAAAAACTATCTAAAACTTGATAATCTAAGAGTTCTCCCTACCTGAACCTTTTCCGTGGCGACAGTATAAATAAGCATTTAGGGACTTGTTCATGATCCATGATTACAAAGTTGATCAAGCCTCTGAAACCGGACTCTTTCTTCCCTCTCGATTCCATCCATATCCCGCCTGAAAGATGAATGATCTGGAATTCCTTTCCAATTCCGTATATCAACTAATGGGGACACCGGGAGGGAAGAAAGAAATTAAGCACCCCGCTTACTTTTTTCTCTCTAGAAAAAATGCTTTTTGTGCTCTGTCCTTCACTCCAAGACGTTTATCATCCTTTCCGATCTCTACGCATTTCACCGCTCCACCGAAAATTCCCTCTGCCCCTACCGTATTCCAAGAGTTGATCATTCGGATCTTTCAATTCATAGATGTGGATCTCAGACCTATGAATGGGGATATTCTCGAAACTCACAGTATTCCGATCTGGTTGAAGTTTCGTAAAGCAAGCACTTCTTTCACATAAGAAAGTAGGAGCATAAACTGAAACATTCTGGAGCTTCAAAGATAGTTATATTTCGCCTCTTCCTTGGAGAAAGACGATGGACAACAGCCCAGAGTGCTCCTTGTTCAAAAGTCCAATTTCCAAAGAGGAGGCTAAGTTAGCCGAAAGATGGTTTATTATTAGGGATTTTAGGTCTTTATTGGACAACATGTAGTTTTGAATTTCGGGATTTGTTTAAAATTTTCAATAACTTAATTTATAATAATGAGGTTAATTTGGTATTTGTTACTTTGTTTGCCTTACTATTATTTGCCGGCGCAGTTGCTAAATCTGCTCAATTTCCCCTTCATGTATGGTTACCTGATGCCATGGAGGGACCTACCCCCATTTTCGCTCTTATACATGCTGCTACGATGGTAGCAGCAGGAATTTTTCTTTTTGCTCGGCTTCTTCCTCTTTTCATCGCGCATTTGGGCCTAAAGAATGGCCTTAATTCGGGAGCCTCCTCAACGGGAACTTCTACCTCTTCCTGTACACATCCATATCGGGTTCAGGAGCCTCCTCAACGGGAACCTCTACTTCTTCCCGGACTTAGGTGAGGTCAAGATGGTTCGGGGTTCAGGCGCATCGAGCTCAAACCCTTGGTGGAACCTTGATCTCAATCTGCCTTTGCATTATAAGGTCGCAATTGTTGTTTTTGTTTATGTATTCCTGATTTATCCATTAGGTCAGCCTGGTTGGTTCTTTGCGCCTAGTTTTGGTGTAGCAGCTATATTTCGATTCATCCTCAGGAGAGCTGATTTGACCGGGCAGACCAGATGAGCGAGATTGATTTAAAGCAAAAGCGTTGTGCTAACTTACGTACAAGATTTATATATGGATTTGAGACTCTAGTCAAATCCTCTTCATAAGTCCTTTTTCTTTGTAAAATTGTGCTCAATTTCATATGTGGCAATCCCGCCAAGATCTCTTCTTTAGTTGGGGGAAGAATCCGCACGAATCAGATTTTTTGAGGAACATACCGAGAGAGAATTGGATTTGGTTAGACAATGTGTCTCATCTCTTGGTTTCAGGGAGCCTGTGAGCAAGAGTCCCCCCCCCCCCCCATATTCANCCCCCCCCCCCCGAAAGTGGCTTTGACGGAGGGAAGTGGGCTTCATTCGATGGAATGCTTTGTTGGTTCAGCTCAAGGGGTCCGGTTTTTCGGTTAGTGTGGAGGGAGGTCCTATTTGTTGACCTTTCAGGAGACATGTTGTAATGTGAAGCTGGCAATACGTGCTTGAGTCGTTGATCAATCCGTCGTTCAATCCTTCTATAGATGGTGATTAGACTTGTTAAGATCTCTTCTATGTTGAGAATCATCTGTGAATCCCCATTTTGATTGACCTTGACCGGTCATTGCTGGAAAAGAGGGCCCCAGCCTCGTCGGCCCCCCAATTCTCAACCCCGATACTGAGACATCGCCTGATGCTGAGGAAGAAGGATATTTTGTTTCAAGAGAAGCTAGATCCTTTTTGGTTCGGGAAAAGCTGCTTCACGCTTTTGCCTCGGTTGCTTCGCAAGCTTGGGTGTCCCTCTCATTCAGTGATCCCCGGAGCGGGGGCGTGGTCAAGGGATTCAGGGGTAGGGGAGGTCGGGCATCCACTCCAAACTTCGTGGGCACGTAACATGGTTCCGGATGTCCAACGACCCTTCTTGAAGATAACTCCAAAAGATCAACCAAACCTAGCCCAATCTACTTATGCCAATTCAAATTGAATGTATTCAAAACGATGTTACTGCATGGATCGGAATTATAAATTCCCTCATTTTCTATTAAAAATTATATTTTTTTTATAGAAATTCTTTGATTAAAATTAAATTGAAATTTTTTTTATATTCAATTTAAAATTCATTTTTTATATTAATATAAAAAATAGTATATAAAATGGATATATAAAATATAAAATTGATGAATAATATATATATATATATATACCACCACCTGAAAGGGTAAAAAAAATTCTAAGAAATAAAAAAAAATTAAAAATTGGATTTATGTCCAATGGATCACATCTACTAAGAAAAAGTATTTTGTTTTGGTTCGACCTGTAATTCTATGCCGGAATGGTATTTCTTTCCCGTATTTCAAATACTTCGTACAGTGCCAAATAAGTTATTGGGTGTTCTTTTAATGGTTTCAGTACCGGCAGGATTATTAACAGTACCTTTTTTGGAGAATGTCAATAAATTCCAAAATCCATTTCGTCGTCCAGTAGCGACAAACGTCTTTTTGATTGGTACCGTAGTAGCCCTTTGGTTGGGTATTGGAGCAACATTACCTATTGATAAATCCCTAACTTTAGGTCTTTTTTAAATGATTCAATTGTGAAATAACTAAAATATCACGATGTGTGTATCTAGGAAAGAGTCGCTTCATTCTTCTAAGAAAAAAGAAGCAGAAAAGAAATGGAAACTTTGATCTTTTCTTAAAAAAAAACTCACAAAAGATTGAGAAGAACGTATAGGAAAAAAATGACTACATAACAAAAGTCTGATACTCAAATACTTTTTTTTCCTATGTTGAAGTAAAGAAAAAAAACTTACTTAAATAACATAATAAATAAGAAAGGAGCAATACCAAATTCCAATTGAAATGAAATCTTTAGGATAAATCAATGCAATTTAGGAGGACTTAATGAAATGACATCAATTCAAATCCTGGATTTTCGAATTGAGAGAGATATTGAGAGAGATCAAGAGTTCTCACTATTTCTTAGATTCATGGACCCAATTCAATTCAGTGGGATCTTTCATTCACATTTTTTTTCCATCAAGAACGTTTTATAAAACTCTTTGACTCCCAAATTTGGAGTATCCTACTTTCACGCAATTCACAGGGTTCAACAAGCAATCGATATTTCACGATCAAGGGTGTAATACTATTTATAGTAGCGGTCCTTGTATATCGTATTAACAATCGAAAGATGGTCGAAAGAAAAAATCTCTATTTGATAGGGTTTCTTCCTATACCTATGAATTTCATTGGACCCAGAGAACGTACAAATTTATTTGAATATCCGGAGTTGTAGAAGTGAAGATTAGTTTATTCAATGAGCATCTTGTATTTCATAAAAATTGGGGGCAATATAATCCTTACGTAAGGGCCATCCCACCCAACTTTCAGGCATTAAGATACGCTTCAGGCGTGGATGATTATCATAAGAGATTCCCAACATATCATAAGATTCCCTTTCTTGAAAATCCACACTTTTCCAAACCCAGAAAACAGACGGATAATTGATTTATTTTGAATTTGATCCTGATAACTTGGAAAAAAAGAAAAAAGCTTCTTCCCGGCTGTTAACGCAGCTTAGGAAAGATGAGAGCTCCATAAACTCTCAGGTCAAACGCAATATTGAACGCAATCTTCTCGATTCAATTTTCCAAGAATGAAAAAGAAGCTTCATAACACAAACTAACCATTCCATCTATCATATCAGTCGAGTCGATCCGATTCGTTCTTATCTATAGATAACACAAGAGAGAACTTATGACTTCGCGGATGGAGAGGGATTCGAACCCCCGGTATTCCTATCAATACTTCAGTTTTCAAAACTGATTCTTTCAACCGCTCAGACATCCATCCCCTTCGCGCTTCGCCCGGCCTATCTATCTGCGCGCTGGCAGGTAGGGGCTTATCTATGTGATTCGCGTAGAATTCTACTAAGAAAATATCGGTATAGGTAAAATCTTTCTCTTCTATGAGAATTTTTTTTGAACAATTGAATCCACGAAAAAGTTAAGTGTTCAAAAAAAGAAATTCGATATTGTTTCTAATTTCTCTGCTATCTCCCATCTATCTATTTTATTTAGTTATTCACTAGAGCGATTATGATCTGAAAGTTGATCCGGTGATCTCTGATGTGTCGATATCAATGGTGACTCATTATTTCGATGGGTTAGATTCCCGATCTACTCATCTTCAAACATGGGTTCATCATCCAGAAAGATGCACCGCACTCCAGACCTTCATCGAATTGCTTAGATCTAAAATCATAACATCACCTTCAGATGATTTCCTATAGATACCTATATATAGCTATATTGACTTTATATCTCAGACATTCGCCCCGATCCAGATCTATTCTATTAGCTATTATCTATTTTCAAATATTTTGAATTCATTTACTCAGATATCATGTTTACACATGTATAATCGCTTATGTTCGGAGTAACCAAAAAGAATTCTTTTTTTTTACTTAATATAATATAACTTTCTAGAAAGTTATATAAGTAAAAGCCGATTGCCCGGGCAACCTTTTTGATCATTGGATAGTCTCGTCCAAGCAGGAAATCCTTTTTTAATGACTTATAATTGGCAGATTTTCTTTCTATAAAAAAATATCCACCTAAATAAGATAATTGAGCATGCCATGATGTTGTTAAGATCTTTAACCATTATTGTAGCTCACCATATGTATGCGATGCCCCCTTATCCATATCTATCTCGGTAGGACATGTATTTCTATTACTATGAACATTCATGCATTTACTATTCATGTGACGGTATTGATACTACTGAAAGGTGTTCTATTTGCTCGTAGCTCGCGTTTGATACAGGATAAAGCAAATCTTGGTTTTTGTTTCCCTTGTGATGGACCTGGAAGAGGAGGGACATGTCAAGTATCCGCTTGGGATCATGTATTCTTAGGTCTATTCTGGATGTACAATTCAATTTCGGTAGTAATATTCCATTTCAGTTGGATAATGCAGTCATATGTTTGGGGTAGTATAAGTGATCAAGGGGTAGTAAAGTCATTTAGAAATTGAAAAAATTGGATCATTAAATTATGAAACATAATTTTTTTGAATTGGATCAATACTTCCAATTGAACGAGTAAAGGATCCATTGACGGGTTGACACCAGGTTCCTTATTCGCCACTTTGCATTCGTGACGGGCATGACCTTGTCGTCTGCAATGCGTGCAGAACTTAGGTATTAAAAAAGAAACGATTTCTTGCTAGTGATCCATACACAGTAGATCCAATAAAAAATTCTCTTGTTAAGACCCTATGAATCAATTAAAACCTTAAATTCATACTAGAACCACGATGATTCAATAAACCCTTCCAAAAACTAAAAAAAAAGGTCAAAAATTCCCCGAGTAAGAACCGTTGGATCACTAATTATATTTTTTTTATTTATATTCTATTTATTATTATTATTATTATTTATATTATTTAAGATTTGTATTATATTATTTGTATTTATTTATTAGTTATATTAGTTATATTTATCTTATATTATTAATAATCAATAATAATAAGATGAATAAGTCATTCAAAACTTGATCGAAGAACCAGCATTTATCGAGATTGAATAAAAATAAGTTATTATGATTTCGAGAAAGCCACTATGGTGAAATCGGTAGACACGCTGCTCTTTTGGGGTGGGAGGAAAAGAAGAGGGGAGGATAGATCCACCATCCTATCACGGTCAACTAGACTTAATCCTTATATATATTCCTATATATTTATAGAAAATAGGGTTATAAGGCTATACGGACTCGAACCGTAGACATTCTCGGTAAAACAGATCAAACTAATTATTATCAAAATGATTTGAACTGTTTCAAAGACCCAACATGAATTTTTTTTTATTCTCTATTTAAATCAATAGTTATTCTATATTTAAATCAATAGAGTAAAGAAAGTTCTATTAGTATGGAAATGGTTTGTATGATATCTTATTGATATAACTATATTCTTGTTTTATTGTGATTGTTTGATCTAGAAGTAGGGAATCAAGTGATTTTCTCTTATTTTTTACTTTGAAAGTATCGACAGATACTATATAGAAAGAGATGTTCTGAATCCATTTTTGAAGAAATTAATACTTAATTTAATGAAGTGTATTTTTCAAAAAATGACATTGCATAGGAATTTAGTAAATTCCTGGGATCTTAGCTATTCACTCTTCATTCTTATCTATTCATAATTAATATGAATATATAAAAAAAAAATAGAAAGACTATAGAATAAAATATCAAATAAATATTTGAATATGTTAGAAGATAACAATTAATAGAACGATATTAGTAGAACGATTAATAGAATATAGCGATAGAAAATTTTGATCTATTTGAAACCTTGCAACCGGGAAAGCAGGAAAGGCTGCTAGGGGAAAGAGAACACTAAAATTCTGTTATATTCTTTTTTCTCTCTTTGATAGTAAAGTAAGAGATGAATTGATGTATTTTTTTATTGGATTTGGATCCATCGGGACTGACGGGGCTCGAACTCGCAGCTTCCGCCGCTCACCAATAAGATACGAAGACTTACTTCACATTTGTAATTGCACAAAAAAGATTATTTATCTCAAAGAGGTGAACTGGTGACACGAGGATTTTCAGTCCTCTGCTCTACCAACTGAGCTATCCTGACCATTTCCGGCGCATCATCCTTATTTTAATAGATGACTTTGGTCTATGTCAATTAAAAATAGGCAAAAGGTATTCCAAAGTCTTATCCAAGCCCTGGAATTTCTTGGATCTTCAAAAAGAAGACTTTGGAAGTTTCAGTACAGTAGACAAATGATATGTATTGTTAATCATTAAAAAAAAAGGAAACCAAAAACAAATAAAATCAAAAGTAAAAAAAAGGCTTTGCAAAACGATCTATAAAACAATTGATATAGTTTAGTTTGAGGTTGATTCCTCAATTAGTAGTACTTCTAGAGTCCACTTCTTCCCCATACTACGAGTGAAAGGGAAAAGGTAAAGACTACCATTAAAGCAGCCCAAGCGAGACTTACTATATCCATGTGAATTATGTCCCCTATCTCAAAACAATTCGATTCGAGGTCAGTACACAAAGATCTAATGTCATTTCTTCAATTTGCTCTCCATTTCTAAGTGCGTAGCCTTCGCAGTAGCTTCATCGATGTTACCTACCAAATAAAAGGCTTGTTCAGGAAGACCATCTAATTCTCCGGAAAGGATTAATTTAAACCCTCTAATTGTTTCTGCTAGACCAACATATTTCCCCGGGGAACCAGTAAATACTTCTGCTACGAAAAAATGTTGTGATAAGAAACTCTCAGGTACTGTATTCGAATCATAAGAGCTAGTAATCGACAATATGCTCATATTGGTGACGTTATTATTGCTGTAATCAAGGAAGCAGTCCCAAATACACCTCTAGAAAGATCACTTCCATCCAAGATTTAATAGTTGATCCATTCTTAGTCTGAGTAAAGTCCATTTTGTTGTTATAGAAATGAACAAGAACAAATAAGTTTTAGCTAATGTAATAAAGATACCCATTGTCATTACAAAGATTCCACAATCTTATTTCAAAAAGCTCAGAAACCAATATGTAGGGAATAGAGATATCCCAACCGCCCAAGTAAAGAACTGTTACAAATAATGAAGAAACTAATAGATTTAGATAGGAAGTAACGTAAAATAAACCAAATTTGATACCCGAATATTCAGTTTGATAACCCGCTACTAATTCTTCTTCTGTTTCTGGTAAATCAAAAGGTAATCTCTCACATTCTATTCATTCGTAGAGCTATTTACTCGATCGCAGACATTAGCCCTGGGATTTGACGGCGGACTTAAAAAGCCACCTACAGACGCTTTACGCCCAATCATTCTAGATAACACTTGCATCCTCTGTATTACCGCGGCTGCTGGCATAGAGTTAGCCGATGCTTATTCCCCAGATACCGTCATTGCTTCTTCTCCGGGAAAAGAAGTTCACGACCCGTAGGCCTTCTACCTCCACGCGGCATTGCTCCGTCAGTCTTTCGCCCATTGAGGAAAATTCCCCTTCACTTGACTCTCTACGGCTCCATTACGTGTGCTCGGGGAAGAAGTTTTGTATAAATGTATCGCCATGCTATTAAGTATTTTGATTTAAGTTCTTTTCTTTCTAAGAGGTGGAATAGAATAACCTATTTGAAGCGTAATGATCATACGTTTGTAATGCATCGTATGTCCCATAAGATAAGTCAATCCCTTATGAATTTCAAGGTACTCCTTTTAATTAAGGGGATTCATCATTCGAAGGGAAGTAGACTGCTCAAAAATTTAAAATTTCATTTGGAGTTTTATCAACAATTTTCTTGTGTAGGCGGAGATCCGGTATTTTCTGACTGTTGCTGAATAGCTTCTTTCAAAAGGGCTTCCGCTTCATCGGTGAATGTCTTGGTAGAAGATATAATTTCTTGGAACTAAGGTTTATTCATTTTTAAGTAAGTACGTAACTCAACGAGAAATTTCCTTACCTGTCCAATTTCTAATGAATCAAGATAACCATTCATTCCGGTATAAATAGTCATTATCTGTTCTTCCACATGAAATTTTACCTAACTCCATAATGTATGAAATCCATATGTAGGAAAAAAGATAATTTTATACTCAAATTGGAATTTGCAACAAAACAAAATGTAAAGGAATTAGGAAATTCAACTTAGATTTAGTCCATTTATACAGAATGGTATATGGGTGCATTCACTCTTTATTTGTCCAGTAGTTCACAGTTCTTCTCTTTATCGTGGGGTAGAGCAGCTTGGTAGCTCGCAAGGCTCATAACCTTGAAGTCACGGGTTCAAATCCCATCTCTGCAACATTTTTTTTTCTTTTGGGGTGGGAGGAAAGGAGAGGGGAGGATAATGGTTCTTGACGGTATCGAGTTGGAACAACCTGTTCCTCCTGAATACCTCGATTCAGTGCCAAAGAATTCCCTGTCGCTACCATATAGTATTCATCTCTACTTGGTGATAACAGCTATGATATAAGCACCCTCTCACCTAATACCTGATACTAAGGTTCTGAAAGAAAGTAGCACAATCGGTTATAGAACTCCAGATCTACGAATAGCCGCGGGCAAGCACCTTTAACAAGCAAGTAGCTAGCTTCCACCTTACTTAACAGCAAGGTGCGAAAGCCTTCGCCTATAGCTTCTACTTCTACGTAGCATCTTTTGTCGTGACGCTTTGATTAGGCCTACTACTATAGGCTACTTCACGCTTCTATAGTAGCCCTTCCACTTTAGTTCGGTTATGTATGGAAAGATAGAAATAAAATGACTACAATTTTTGGTATTCACTTAATTTTGTTAGGTATAAGGGCTTTTCTTCTAGTATTCAAAGCTCTTTATTTTGGGGGTGTATATGATACCTGGGCTCCGGGGGGGGGGGGGGAGATGTAAGAAAAATTACCAACTTGACCCTTAGCCCAATTTGGTTATTTACTAAAACCCCCCTTTTGAGGAGAAGGATGGATTGTTAGTGTGGACGATTTGGAAGATATAATTAGAGGGCATGTATGGTTAGGTTCCATTTGTATACTTGGTGGAATCTAGCATATCTTAACGAAACCCTTTGCATGGGCTCGCCGAGCACTTGTATGGTCTGGAGAAGATTACTTGTCTTATAGTTTAGGTGCTTTATCTGTTTTTGGTTTTATTACTTGTTGCTTTGTCTGGTTCAATAATACCGCTTATCCTAGTGAGTTTTACGGGCCGACTGGACTAGAAGCTTCTGGGATGATGTTTGGCCGTGCCACTCTCCTCAGAGATGCATGCCATAATTTATATCAATTCACAAGGTTCTCATGACGTCAAAGTGATAGACTACATTCAATATGAAGGAGAAAAAATGATTTTTCTCCCTATTTAACTTCCCATCCAAAAGCATTTGGCTTCATAAGACTTTTTTTTTCTATGGACTGCATAAAGATTATCTTCCAGCCCAAAAAAGGAGGAGAATCCCTTTTGGCAGCTCAATCCTCATGGTAATAATTATGTATGCCAATTCCGCCTAAAAATCTCTTCAGGTGATCCCCCCTCTTTTTCAGTAGATGAAATTAGGATGAAAGTATAAATTATCTCAACGCTTCCTTTCTCTGGCTTGCTCTTCCAAATCCAATTTTGGCCTGCGGTAATGTAATCAGGGTTTCATCTCCTAAAATCTTTTTTTTTCTATTTTCTATGAAAGCAAGAAATAAATGGAAAGTTTTGTTCAAAATTATGCCTTATTCCATGAGATCTAGAAGCACTTGAGGTTATCGACAAAAAAGATTTGTCTAAGTCACTTCGTTTCTTTTTGTCCAACCTATACTTTCCTAGGGCTTGCCTTGCCCCAACATCTAAATTCAAAAAAGGCGGGCACCGAAAAGGAAGCAGCCCAGCCTCTTCAAGAAAGCTTTACGTGGTAGGCGCTGCCTATTCACTCGGACAATGCTCTGAACACGAAAGTGTGCAGTTCCACCCCCTTCCCCTCCTTAGACCCGCTCCCCTTTTCAAATTTGGCTTTGTGCCATGCCACTTCGGAGAGTGAAACGAAGGAAAAGCCTGACCTTATAGGTCATCCTATTTCGGTCCATGGTCAGGATACCATATGTGGGTCAGGGACATGGTCTGAGGGAAAGAGAATGAGCGATTCTGTGCATGGATGAGGGCTGGTTTCTTGAAAAATGGTAGAGTAGAAAGGAGGTTCCAGAGGAAAAGAGGTTTGTTTGCCTACGTTCATAAAGACAAGGTGAAGAATCTCATGCCGTAGAATTCTATAATCTCTTTCCTTTTGAATCAAAATATAAATATTCCATTATTCATATGGTTACATATTTAAAAAAAAAAAGAAAAACCATTTCAGTTTAAGCGCAATAACCGCGCCAATTACGACATAAAAAAAATAAAATGAAATGTTAAATTTTTGAGCAGTCTACTTCCCTTCGAATGATGAATCCCCTTAATTAAAAGGAGTACCTAATTTTAAGATGACTGATCCTTTTAATCCAGTCCATATAATGTCTTTTTCGGGAGCTCGAGGAAATGCATCTCAAGTACACCAATTAGTAGGTATGAGAGGATTAATGTCGGATCCACAAGGACAAATGATTGATTTACCCATTCAAAGCAATTCTTTTCCCCCTTTAATGATAAACCCTCACCTCGCTTCCTATTCATTTATGGGTAGGACCCGAGGGCCTTTTTTTTTCAAGAGGTGATTTCAGAGAATCAACCAACCGAAAAATCCGTAGCCCATGTGACTGACAGCCTCCTTCTCGCCCAAATTCAATGGGATGAATGAAAGAAATAAGCTTTTTGATTGATTCAGGGCGCAGCGAAGCCAAATTAAATCAAGGCAAGGGGGCTTACTTTTCCAGACGCTGAGTCATCCTATTCCAATTTAGCTACGCTAATGAAAGAGGAAAAGTTTTCAAATGATATGGTCTTTTTTTGAGTAGCTGCAAGTGAGCATGATTTTCTTAGTATTAGTAAAGTCTTGATCTAAATATAGGCCTTTAGGCTAAGATATCAACGGCGAGTTTTTTCGTAACTAGTTGGTGCGTCTGAATAATAAAGTGAAATCAAATTCGAATGTAACGAAAAAAAATTTCAATTCAAAAAGGAAATATAGAAATAAAGAGCAGGATGGCAAAGATAGAAAATCAATAAAAGAAGTTGAGTAGATTATTAGATACCATTGCCTCTGTGGTATCTAATAAGTTCTACCTATTATTGGATTTGAACCAATGACTCTCGCCGTATGAAAGCAATATTCTAACCACTGAGTTAAGTAGGTCATTTATCATCACAAAGAGAAACAAATGGAACCTACCACATCGATAGATTATAAATCTAATATTATTGATAAGCAATACTAATCAAACAGATCAAAGAAATCTGATGTTGGATCATATACTATTCATCTTGACAAGAAATTATCTACATGATAAGATATGTATCACAAGCACAAGGGCTATAGCTCAGTTGGTAGAGCACCTCGTTTACACGCGCGCCAATGTTTTTCAGAGGAGTACATCATGTAATAAAAAAAATGGACCTTATTTAAAAATCGATGTCTTACTCCATGACTCTTAGGGAACAAAAGAACAGTAGCCTGACAAAGGGTTCGTTCCAATTCGAGTGCCTATTTAGGCGCCAAATAAAACCCATCATTGATTTGAAATATTGATAAGGTGAATACCCGGTCTATTCAATGCTAGTCATAATGAGTATCAGGAACTCAAAAAAAATTCTCTTTTCGTCCTATCTTATGAACAACTTTAAGGTGTATGAAGTTTCATATTTTATTCTTTAAGCAGAAGCAGGACGATAGAGATTCTATTTAACTTAAGTCATCTAAGCCAAAAGTATACCTACGTCAGGATAACCCTTCTTTGAAACACTTTGGTAGTGCTCCTGGATTGTAATCAAAATAACGAATCAGAGCACATGGAGCCATCTCCTTTATCTTTCTAAAAATATGGTAGACTAGTTGATATAAATATCAGCTGATGAAAGAGCCCAATGCAAAAAAAAAATGCATGTTGGGTCTTTAAAACAGTTCAAATCATTTAAATATAACCTAGCCCTATTCCGGTCTGGCCCGGTATGGAATGAACTTATAATCATGGAATCGATCTCGATCATCAGATTATAGATTATAAGTTCATAACCCTAGCCCATTCCCATTTTGGGCGAAACAGATCTACTAAGTCTTTGATTCCAGTTAGTAAGAGGGATCTTAAACTAAGAAATAGATTCAAGAAGCTTACCAAGGCGATGATCAGTAGCTGGTCCGACAGGATGATCAGCCACACTGGGACTGAGACACGGCCCTGACTCTTACGGGAGGCAGCAGTGGGGAATTTTCCGCAATGGGTGAAAGCCTGACGGAGCAATGCCGCGTGGAGGTAGAAGGTGCTAGGGGAGCGAATGGGATTAGATACCCCAGTAGTCCTAGCCGTAAATGATGGATACTAGGCGCTGTGCGTATCGACTCGTGCAGTGCTGTAGCTAACGCGTTAAGTATCCCGCCTGGGGAGTACGAAACACTAACGCACTCCTCTATCTATGAATGAGGCCCTGGAGAGAAGCCCACCCAACTCCACTTACTCTCAAAACCTCAGTTCCTTTTTCTGAAACCTACATTTCACATTCACTGGGGACCCCCTCCAGCTTGCATCATCCAGTTTGATTTTGCATCATAGGTAAGGTAAAGCGCTTTCTTTTAAGAATGCATCTGGTTTCATCTTTCTTTCATTAGTTAACCCATCTACCCTTGTTTAATTCCTGTTGAAGCATATACTCAGGGGGTGGGTGCCGGGCGGACGATTTCAAAGAGGACTCCCCATTCATTAGATAGAGAAGATCGCCAAGATTTCGTGATCCGCTGCCGAACTTATTCCTTCCAATTCAACAGGCATTCTCAACATTATGCCTTGTCAACATTATGCCTTGAAGAGGACTCGAACCTCCACGCTCTTTAGCACGAGATTTTGAGTCTCGCGTGTCTACCATTTCACCACCAAGGCATTTTGAAAGTGAATCATATTCCATGAATATGATATCTATCTAGTGTGATGTATTTTGTGCGTGCAAAACTATACCATCTTTTTTTTATATCCGAATCTCATTTTCAAAATGAGATTGCTTATTACTTATTAATTAATAAAAGAATTTTTTTTATTTTTAATTTGACAAAAAAAGAAAAATAGGAATTCTTAATGAAATTAAGATTATTGCGTATATCAAATTCAAATGAGTGGCATTATTATATTATTACTGATTAATAAATATATATATCGATAAAAATATCTAAGAAAAAATAAAAAGGAGAGGAAGGAGATTTGATTTTATGGTAAAAAATTCATCTGTTCTAGTGACAGCATTCCCACTTTTATTATCACTTCCAGTACTGGCAGGGGGGTTCTGAAGTTGAGGATGAGGATGAGGGTGATTTACATCCGAAAGGTTAAATTGCTGTAAATACTGTTGACCATGTTTCCCATCTCTTCTCGAGAAACAAGTGGGCTATTTCTTTGCAAAATTGTGCTCAATTTCATATGTGGCAATTCCGCCAAGATCTCTTCTTTAGTTGGGGGAAGAATCCACACGAATCAGATTTTTTGAGGAACATATTGAGAGAGAATTGGATTTGGTTAGACAATGTGTGGTTGGTAAACAAGGATCGGTGTTTTAGCAAGGTACGGAATGTATTGTCAAATATTCAATATGATTCCACAAGATCTAGTTTCGTTCAAGTAAAGTCGAGTACTTTACCGTTGAGTTAGCAACCCCAAAAAAGAAAAAAATATTAGTATGTGTAGATACAATCATTTTAAATAATGAAATGGAATTGCACGACATAATCAAAATATGGAAATAACAAAAATAAAAAAAGTTCTAATTTATTTTGAACATAAAAATGAACAGATGAGATGAAAGGCGAATGAATTTTTAGTAAAGATTTAGATAACTTCCCTCTAGACCTAGATATTGTTGAAGCTCCATCTATAAATGGATAATACTTCGGTCTTAGTGTATACGAGTTATTGAAAGTAAAGGAGCAATAACCAATTTCTTGTTCTCTCAAGAGGGTTGGTATTGCTCCTTTCTTATTTATTATTTTATTTAAGTAATTTTTTTTTTCTTTACTTCAACATAGGAAAAAAAAGTATTTGAATATCAGACTTTTGTTATGTAGTCATTTTTTCCCTATACGTTCTTCTCAGTCTTATACGTTCTTCTCAATCTTTTGTGAGTTTTTTTTAAGAAACGATCAATGGAAGATACAGGAGCGAAACAATCAACCTATTGATATTGGACCATTCACCCTTTTCCCAACCAAGTATAGGTAGGACCCCTCTTCCCATACCTTTGAGAAATCGGGTAAGACCAGGGCGAGATGGAGAAAACTACTTTCTGCTTCCTTGGTCCATTCGAACCCATTTTGTTTCAGACAATCGGTGATCGGAGCTAGTTGGCTGCTAAAGTTCTTGATGAAGCGCCTGTAGAAAGTAGCTAGTCCATGGAAGCTTCGAACTTCCATAAGAGACTTTGGTGGAAGGGATATGTATTAAGACATTTGACACATAATTTAAATGTGGGAATTTATCCTCTAAAAAAAGGAAATATTGAATGAATTGATCGTAAATTATAAGATTTTGCTATTTCTTCTTCCTCTAAGGAAGATACTAATCGTAGGGAAATTGAAATTTCCACGATGAGTGCAAACCCTTCTGATAGAATTGTAGAACACAAATTTTTGTTGTACCCCAAAAATTATGAAATGAAATAGAATAGTGAAAAAAGAAATAATAGTATAGAATTAAATCAGTAAAATAGTAAATAACTAAAAAAATAAGAAACCCTATAGGTTGACGCCACAAATTTCACCCCCAAAAACCATATTTTGATTGAGCCTCATAACGAAGAATTCCCCCTGCTTTGGCTTTGTTTTTGCTCCGCTCGTGCGTGGCACTCCTTGCTCGCGGAGCGACATACCAAAAAAAGAAAGGTTTCGGAAGAAAAAAAAAGTAGATTCCCTTTTGTGACCAATACATATAAAAATAAACTAATGAAATTAAAGCTATTTCTTTGGTCGAATTATCGATTAGAAGATTTAGCTTGTATGAATCGTTATTTGTTTGATACCAATAATAACAGTCATTTTAGTATGGTAAGGATACATATGTATCCACAATTGCAAATTCATTAATGCTACATTTTTCCTATAGTTCCCGTACTTACCATATCAGGTATATGAAGACAAAGAAATACACATATGCATTATCTTACATTCTGTCTATCAATAACTGCATGCATTACACGGTGAATGTGAGGAAGTAGACCATTATCTCGGCAATAATGAGCCAAGCTAGTATTTGCAGTGAAGCCCCCTGTTAAGTAGTCATGCATTACGATAGAAACTCCCAATTCTCTGGCAAATACAGCCCTTTTGATCATTTCTTCGCATGTCCCTGCAGTAGCATTCAAGTAATGCCTCTTGATTTCACCTATTTCAGCCTGTGCTTTATAAACTGCTTCCGCACAAAATAGGAAATGGTTTCTCCAACGCATAAATGGTTGAGAATTCATGTTTTCATCATCTTTGGTAAAATCAAGTCCACCACGTAGACATTCATAAATAGCTCTACCATAATTCTTAGCGGATAATCCCAATTTAGGTTTAATAGTACATCCCAATAGAGGGCGGCCATACTTGTTCAATTTATCTCTCTCAACTTGGATACCATGAGGCGGCCCTTGGAAAGTTTTAACATAAGCAGGAGGGATTCGCAAATCTTCCAGATGTAGAGCGCGCATGGCCTTGAACCCAAATACATTACCCAAAGGTTCTATACCGCTCAATAAATGAAATGCTTAAAGGTTTTCCTTTGAGTGAGAATTATCCAACTTGAGTTATGAGGGTACAAAGAAGAATGATTTTTTTTCTTTTTCAGAAAAGAATAACAAAAGAATAATAAACAAGTATTTAAATCATAGTCTAATTGATTTAATAATCTATGGATCTATTTTACATTCTAATTAGTTGTCCAATGAATCTTTTGATTCGGAATCAAGGGATAGATCGACAGATGACGAATTTCTTTTTTACCTATGTTACTCTATTTTGGTTAGTACCGTGTAGTCTATAATTATAATAATTGAGAATCCAAAATTTTCAGTTGAATTTCTTCTTGCAATTAGTATTTTTTCTTATCCTTGTATCTTTCAAAAATGGAAACTTAGGGAAGTGCTTTCTAAACATATGTATAAAAAGAACATATTTTATTTCGTTCTTCCGGTTGTCACTTTCAAACCGGGCGGCAACAACTTTTATATATTGTGTAACTTCATTCACAAAATGAAATTTTCTTTGAATCGCTGAAGAATGAATCAACTTATAATGCCCTTTACTTTTTTTACTTGAATTTGAACTCATTTGATTTATAGTAGTGGGTTCATTCCCATAATATTTTGAATAAAAAGAACCAAAGTATCACACAATCAGATCACTACAAACTAGGTTCTACATTTTTTCTTTCCATATTAGAAAGCCTCATTCTTGTAATTAGGTTAAGAATGACCCTTTAAGTCTAATGCAAGAACAATAATGCGTGCATTGCGAATATTGATTGTTTTCTTATTTGCATTTCCATTCTGTTCTCACTCTTTTATTAATTTAATTGGAACCTAGGCCCGAGTCTGAGTTTTACTGAGGGTGAATCCACTTTTATTCTTTCTCTTTTCTAACTTATTCTAATTCTAAAAAAAAGAAAAGAAGGGGAGGGGGATTAGTCACAGATATTTGATTGTATCTCTAATCTTCTTCACCCCTTCCCAGGTCAATAACTAGAATGAAAAAAATGGGAATAAGGGAAGTCCTTCCATTTCATCTGTAATTGCGAATTGAATATTGAATGAATACAAAGATTCAATCAAGAAAAAGAATGGAGAATTCAAAGAATGGTTTGTAAAAAAGAAAGAAATGGAAGTTCTTCTCAGATACAAGGAAATAATTCAGTTCCAAAGCCAAAGATCGTAGTTCTCGAACGAGCAATCAAAAAGATTCTGGAGCATCCTCAGGTTTAGGTATTGTTCCTCCAATGATCGTAGTACTTGTAGCATTAGGGATAGTAAGCAAAATCATACGAAAAGAAAAAGGAGGATATGAAATATCCATAGTGGATGCATCGGATGGGCGTCAAGTGGTTGATATTATCCCCCCATGACCAGAACTTCTTGTTTCAGAGGGTGAATCTATAAAACTTGATCAACCATACCGAATTCAAAATTGGATTCCTGTCTATCTCTCTTTTCGAATTTTGACCCTGTGGTAGAACTCTTCCAGGGTCCGCTCTGTGGTGCGAAACTGTCTCGAGGTCATGAGATCACGATCCTCCTCCTCCCTTTTTAGAATTCTAATTAATATAAAATAGATCCATAGATTATAAAATCAATTAGACTATGATTTAAATACTTTTTTATTATTCTTTTGTTATTCTTTTTTGAAAAAGAAAAAAAAATCATTCTTCTTTGTACCCCATAACTAAAGTTGGATAATTCTCACTCAAAGGAAAACCTTTAAGCATTTCATTTATTGAGCGGTCTAGAACCCTCCGATTGTTGTGAATAACGTATCAAAGCCACTTCGTCTGTTTGATCAGGATTATTAGTATCTTTGGTATTAATATAAGAAACATTATGATAAATTATTGATTCATCGGGTATCTAAATATATGATTCATTTCAAAATTGACTAGATCGAAAATTTAGGGTGTTCAAAAATTTATAGATCCAATGTCACATTCAGTAAAGATTTATGATACATGTATAGGGTGCACTCAATGTGTCAGAGCTTGCCCCACAGATGTATTAGAAATGATACCTTGGGGAAACCAAACGACCGGGATTATTCAATACGACAGTATGAACATGATACCAAGGCAAACCCATGGAAATACCCCTTTATCAATGAAAAATAGACATTATGTAACTTTATTGCACTGACAAAAAAAATGCTATGGACCTCCCCCTTTCAGGAGATTATCTCAGAGAAGGGATTAATATTTGGTCTAGTCTATTCTTTTAGTAATAATGGAACAATTCTGTTCGTAGGAACAAAAAGAATTTTATGAACTTGATGTTGATAAATCCAGAGATCTATAAATTCATTACAGATCTAGAAATTCATTTCGGACAATTGAACCTTCTCAAACTGTTTCTTTTTAAGAACTAAAAAGATTTGTGCCAAAATCACAGATTCTTGTTTTAGTTTCAATTCCTTTCAGGTAAAAAACGCGGGATGCTGGCTGCTGGTGGGGCTGTGCCCATTCTCCCTCTTCTTCCGCTTTACAACCGGAAGAAGGAACCTTAGAATTCACCAGATGATAGGCTGGTTCACTTGAAGAGAATCTTTTCTATGATTACACCCTTCCATTTATCCGCATACTTTTATTGCTTCACAACTCATAGTGAGATTGGTTTTTTTATTGCAAAAAAGATTTCAGTTGCTATCTAAATGAGATTGAGTTCCACGAATATGCAGGCTAGAAAGATGCTATTTGCTGCTATTCTATCTATTTGTGCATTAAGTTCAAAGAAGATCTCAATCTATAATGAAGAAATGATGGATTTTTTTTCACTTAGAAATTTCTAACAAGAATGATACTTATTCGATTCGACTTAGGTACCAAGTTTTATGTCAATTGCATTTTTTTACTATTAATATTAAATAAATGAAATAGATAAAATATAATCTGGATTATGCCACATTCCTTATTCTACTGGATCTTATGGAGCCTGTTCATGCACAACATAACATGATCGAGTGTAATCATAGAAAATATTCTCTTCAAGTGAACCAGCCTATCCTCTGTATGGAGCTTACACGGTGGTTGGAACAAAGACACATTAGCTTAGCTAAGCTTATGGGAGTGTGTGACTTGAACTATTGATTTGGCCGTGCAGATATATGACTGTGAAAGAGGTGAAATAGTAGAATGAATGAGAGAGAAACATAACGAATTGTGAATCGCTAACGAAAAAGGATAAATAATTAGAGAGGCAAAGAGGCCTTTTTAGGGTTTTGAGGATAGAGGGACTTGAACCCTCACGATTTTTAAAGTCGACGAATTTTCCTCTTACTGTAAATTTCATTTTTGTCGGTATTGACATGTAGAATGGGACTCTATCTTTATTCTATTCTCGTCTGATTAATCAGTTCTTCAAAAGATCTATCAGACTATGATGGAGTGAATGATTTGATCAATGAATATTTGATTCTTTTTTCAACTTGGAGATTGGAATTGATTCACAACAATTCGTTCAGTTTTCATATATGATTTTTGATAGAAATATAAAAAAATACGGATTGGGGTCGTCATTAATCATTTGAAATATTTCAGTACGAGAGCCTATTGATAATTTGGGTCCTGTAGATACTCACACAACATCTCCTATTCATAGACCTGCGCCTCCTTTATACAGTTAGATACAAAATTATCTATTTTTGAAACAGGAATTAAAGTAGTAGATCTTTTAGCCCCTTATCGCCGGGGAGGAAAAATAGGACTATTCGGGGGGGCTGGAGTGGGTAAAACAGTACTCATTATGGAATCTGATATTAAGATTCGATATAGATGAAATCGTTGAAGCGGACCTTTTCTTTCCTTGGACCAGTAAGAATTCGTCGTCCGATTTCATCTTCTTGTTCCTGGAATACAACAAAGAGAAAGTGTACCTAATAAAAAAGCATTTTTTAATTGGCACATGTTTTGTTAAACCACCCATAAGAACCATATTCTGACTTTTATCTGGAGAATATCCAACAATCGATTCCATTGAATGAATAATTGACCCGGATCCTAAAAATAACAACGCTTCCGAATAAGCATGAGTAATCAAATGAAATAAAGCGGCTCGATAAGACCTTATACCCAAAGCTAACATCATATAACCCAATCCTGTACGTTCATCACAAAATATTTCTAAATCCCAATACACCCAATGCCAGATAGCTGCCAAGAAGCACAAGCCAGAAAACACAATATATGCTCCGGCCACACCTTCGTAACTCCAAATACCAGGATTCATTATAGTCCCTCATGTGATACTCCAAGCGCTTCCCCCTTTGTTTTTATAGATATTCCGTTTGTACGGTAACTCCACTTTGAGTATGGAATTCACTTTGTTGATTGAGTGGAGTTACGGTAGAAAAATCTATAAAGGAAGGACAATCGATCGCACTTGGCGCAGAACCACCTAACGGTGGCTCTTTACTCCTTCAATACTTGCTTCTTCTTTTTCTTTATGGAGCGGAGCTGCCTTGCTCGTAGATCCCTATTGATATAAAAGGGGATGAAGGGTGAAATAATAATTCATTATTCTTGATCCGCTTCGTCAAAGATCTCTATTCTTAGTTTTTGATCTGTATTTGCCAGAGAATTGGGAGTTCCTATCGTAATGCATGACTACTTAACAGGGGGCTTCACTGCAAATACTAGCTTGGCTCATTATTGCAGAGATAATGGTCTACTTCTTCACATTCACTGTGCAATGCATGCAATTATTGATAGACAGAAGAATCACGGTATACACTTTCGTTGATCATTTCTTCGCATGTCCCTACAGTAGCATTCAAGTAATGCCCCTTGATTTCACCTGTTTCAGCCTGTGCTTTATAAATTGCTTCCGCACAAAATAGGAAATGGTCTCTCCAAAGCATAAATGGTTGGGAATTCACGTTTTCATCATCTTTGGTAAAATCAAGTCCACCACGTAGACATTCATAAACAGCTCTACCGTAATTCTTATCTTCCCTTGCTGCGGCTGGTCGCCTTAGTTCAGTCGAATAAGTTTTGAGAGGTGAAACTAAACCGCCTGGCATCTATACAGCCCCCTCTCTATCTATCCAGGGGATGGAAGGGCAGAGACCTTTGGTGTCCCCTCCAATCAAGAATTGGGGCCTCGCAATCACTAGCCAATATGCTTTTCTCTCATGCCTTTCTTCATTTATGGTTCGATATTCTGGTGTCCTAGGCGTAGAGGAACCTGTGATTAATTTTTCGTAAGGATATTGAATAGTTACAGGAAAATGATTTGCATGGGATCAATTAAATGCTTCAGGTTTGTGAAATGTGTCTATTTAGTCGTGTATTCCAGAATGGACACATTTCAATTCTATCTCATCGGGTACTCAACAGCTTCCTAAAGTACACTTACTTGTCCCTCAGTCGAAACACTAACGCACTCCTCTATCTATTAGCCCGCCCAATATTAATTGAAGAAATAATTGGAAAATAAAATAGCAAGTACAAAAATGAGTAATAACCCCCAGTAGAGACTGGTACGATTCAATTCAACATTTTGTTCATTCGGGTTTGATTGTGTTGTAGCTCTATTATTCGGATTAGGTTTATCGTTGGATGAACTGCATTGCTGATATTGACCCAAAAAAAGAAACGGTAGGTACAGCTAGTCCGTGAACAGCCATCCAAAATGATTCTATCATTTCTGTATCTACAATTCAATATAATTCAATATAGATAGATATATACACTTGGATGTTGTCGTGACACTTTGGTTAGGAAGGTTGCCGGGGTCTAGGTTTATGGATGGATTCAGTCAACGAAAGTCCCTAAAACTCAATCAATATCAACAAGATGTCGTGACCGGGGTTGATTTTGTCAGAAAAGAAAGTAGGTTTTGGGGGTTCATTGATTAGTAAACCTCCGGTGCTGGTAAGGTCAGGACCGTGGTTTGACTCATGACATGGATGATGATCTTGTTGATGCTACGGTGTATAGGATACTGATTGTGATGGTTGAGATACCTTAAAATCACCCGACCGGAATTGCGTATGCTGGTTGTGTTATGAGTAAATTCATGGAGAAGCCCAGAAAAGAACACTTAGATGCAGTTTAAAGGAGACTCAGGTATATTCCAGGCAAGGGTCTCATGCTATCTTCCGACAGCACATTTCAGATCACAGGATACCGCTGAAAAACGCTAGAAGCTAGTGCCAGTCTAGCTGCTCTAGCAAGCCAGAAACTCAATCAATTCTTAGAAAATATATTGTCTTACCCTCATTGTTCCAGCCTTTTTTGTTGGTCCTTACAGCTTATTTAAAGCAGGAATTGCGTATTGTGCTTTTTCTCTAGATTTTTCACCTTTTCCTTCAGATTCTTGGTTGGAGTCAGGTCGAATTCAGCAGGGCTGCAGGCCGATCAAATCTATTAAAGGAAGCCTAATCAAAGCAAGCAAACAAGAAGATCTGACTGAGTATGGTGCCGCTATAGACTGAAATTCCGTTATGGTCCAATTCTGACCGGTAATACCTGGGGATGAAGGGTACATCTTCCAGGTTAATCAAGGCCCAAACAAAACCATCCTTTTCCTTATCTTTCTTTCTGTCGGTTGTAGCACGGACACAAGGAGGATATGTTCCGGAGGGGATACACGTTACACCACTATTTTGAATCAGAAGAGAGATTTCAAGAAATGGCAGATCTTTCACTCTATCAATAACCGATCAAAATTGTTCGAATTGTATAATCGTCAACTACTGACATTGGTAAGGGTAATATTTCCACTTATTCATCAGAAGAGGCGTATCTTTTGAAATCAATTGAATCACTTTTTTGAGAATTGTTTGTTTGGTCAGAAGAGTCCTCCGAATATTCTGGTCTATCAGACTATGATGGAGTGAATGATTTGATCAATGAATATTTGATCAATGAATATTTGATTCTTTTTTCAACTTGGAGATTGGAATTGATTCACAACAATTCGTTCATTTTTCATATATCATTTTTGATAGAAATATAAAAAAATACGGATTCGGGTCGTCATTAATCATTTGAAATATTTCAAGTGGATGAGATCGGTCGAGTGGTCTCAGTTGGAGATGGGATTGCACATGTTTATGGATTGAAGGAGATTCAAGCTAGGGAAATTGTTGAATTTGCCAGCGGTGTAAAAGGAATAGCCTTAAATCTTGAGAATGAGAATGTAGGGATTGTTGTCTTTGGTAGTGATATTGCTATTAAAGAAGGAGATCTTGACAAGCGCACTGGATCTATTGTGGATGTTCCTGCGGGAACGTATCTCCTCATAAAGGATTTCTCCATAATGGCGATGAACAGTTGCTCCTGAAGTTTCCAAATAAGGCTTGGTCTCAGTGGTCAATGAAAATGTACCAGTGTGCTGCCTTAACATGCAGAAAGAGGCCCTTTTATTAGGCTGCTAACTTTACCGGCGGTAGGGGGTTAAAAGATGGTGCATGAGCGAAGTAAGATCCTCTTTTTTTTTCATCCCATACGACCTTGATTGACTTTATTTCACCATTTTTGTGGTATTAATCTAAACCATCTAATCGGATATAAATCATATTGATAATGACCCCTTAACCAGTTTTTCCATTGATTCATTCCAGAATTTGTAAGATTTTTTTGTTTTAATTCGAAATGAAATATTCCTTGAGGTCCAACAAAATAATCCTTTACAACTGATTGCAAAGTTGATCATTCCGACCTTTCAATTCATAGATGTGGATCTCGGACCTATGAATGGGGATATTCCCGAAACTCACAAAGAAAAAAGGAAGTGAGTTTCTTCCTTTCCGTCTTTAAACCCACCTCCCTATACTGCAAAATTCTTTTCATAATAAAATATCAAATAAATATTTGAATATGTTAGAAGATAACAATTAATATAACGATATTAATAGAACGATTAATAGAATATAGCGATAGAGAATTTTGATCTATTTATCAAATAGATGTTTATTAATATCTTAATCTCAATTAGATAGTCAAATTTTCATTTTTTAAATTCAAATAACGTTTGAAATTCTTATTATTATTTTTTGTAAAGATGAATAAGCAGGCTTATAAAAAAAGACGCTATAAATATTCCAAAATAAGCTATACTGACTGAAAAAGTTGCATTTTTCAAAAATTCATACCAATTTTCAGAATTATTTGAACTTTGATGTAAAAAGGTTTATAGACGGATTTAACCATTTGTCCAATATATCCAAATGAATTCCTTGTTGATTGAATTCATTGAAAGGAATTCCTATGAATCCAACAAACAAAGTAAATAGGGCTAACAGAAACATTGGAAATAGCATGGTATTATCCGATTCATAGGGATACGAAAAATGAGTTTTAATAACAAAATGGGGAATAGTAAGAAAATGCCGTATCATATTTCTTACATTACTTTCAATTTGATATTTTTTTTCCAAAAGAAGGGGACGGCCTGACTGGCCTGCCAGCGGTAGTGGGAATTCTCCCGTTCCCTGGTCAAAGACTTGGTTGGATGCGGGATCTACTCCACGAGGAGCAGTACGGACGTAGATGATATCATCATGACCTAACCTTTGACATGATATTTATCAACTTAGCCTGGCTATTTGCACCCCTTGCTGGCTCCCCCTTTGAATTTCCAATTCCTCCTTTTCATTCTACTTAGGTGGAAGAAGGCCTCCTTCCGGGGGGCCCGAGCTATCAGTGAGATATCACTCTGGAAGAGCTAAAATTCTAACCTTGTGAACCAAATCCAATTCTCTCTCGATATGTTGTGTTGGCAAAGCCAACTTCTTGGGTTGCGGGCGGAGAAGAACGGACATGGGGACTCGGGTCAGGGCGCAGTGTAACTAAGAGAGCCATTCCATTTAGGGCGAGACAAAATGGGCGAGCACGAGCGGTCTGGTGTCCGAGCCAATTGGTCAGATGACGACTACTTCACTTATTAGATTAGTATTAATCGCATATCTTGGTGTTTCTAACCATCCACTCATTTTTTATCAATCCACTGTGTTATGGTAATATATGTATGTGGTACATACAAATAATAGTGAAAACTCACTACGGTTGATCTTTTGAGTCTGCTTCAAGACAGGATGGCTAATCAACCAATCTTGGGTAAACGCTTTCTTCCGGTTATGTTTATTTCTGCTTAATTCTTATACATAGAAATTCTCCGCGTCGTGCATTTCGTGTCATTGCTCTTCGTCTCACTTCTATTTGTCTAGATGTGATCCAAGCGGGTTCAAGTGCCTGAAGAGCGTATCTACCGAAGCAAATACGATTACCTCGATAAGATATTTCTTTCATTCTTCCTCTATGGTGCTTACGAAATCTGGTTCTTTTGGGGATCCAATAACCACCATTCCTTTTATTTTGGAGTAATTTAAAAATACTATGATGGCTCCGTTGCTTTATTATTTCGTCTTTTATTCAGCAATCCCAAAGTTTATTTTGTTTTTCAAATTAAAATAAATAATGATAAAAAATCTTTTTTTTCGTATTCTTTCATAATCTAAATATTGTTAAGAGCCTTCCGTTGTGAAAACAAAAAAGTTTGTGACGCTGAAAGAGGCCTTCCGATAGATCGATAGATCAGATAAAATTGTAAATGCCTTTTCTCTCATACTCCTCTTTCGATACATAGAATTCAAAGTGCCATGCTATTATTACTTAATATTCATATTTGATATGGCGAAGGCATAGTTTTCTTTTGTCTCAAATTGTGTCTCAAATAATACGTGGAGCTGAATTAGGTTTTTTTGGTGTTCTCGTTGAAACACGTGAGCGTGGTAGGCCTGCGCCGGGGGAGCATAGCATATTCTTTAATTGTCCAGCTATAAATTCTGCAAGAATATTGGTGTGAGGGGGCAGAGCTTGGGCTACCACGCCCGCGTGTTTCAACGAGAACACCGAAAAAACCTAATTTAGCTCCACGTATTATTTGAGACACAATTTGAGACAAAAAAGAAAACTATGCCTTCGCCAAGGAAAAGAATAGAAGAAGCATCTGACTCCTTCGATCGGTTAATAACATGGTAATTGCCCCTGCTAGTACCGGAAATCGAAAAGCATTTCACATAAATTTGAAATCCATTTTCGTCTTTCTCTTTTTTCTAAATTTTTTTTTAATAAAGTTTTTTTATAAAGAAAAAGAAAATCAAATGGATTTCAAATTTATGCGAAATGCTTTTCGATTTCCGGTACTAGCAGGGGCAATTACCATGTTATTAACCGATCAAAACTTTAATACAACCTTTTCTGATCCCGCTGGAGGGGGAGACCCCATATTATACCAGCATCTCTTTTGGTTCTTCGGTCATCCAGAGGTGTATATTCCCATTCTGCCTAGATCCGGTATCATAAGTCATAATTCTTTTAGCTGCTTTGATAGGCGCAATTGCTGTGGCTCGCCAGTAAAAAATCTTTAGAACTAGCAACTGCAATCTCAATTTCACTTTTTTCTATGTTATCACAGTTTTATGTTATCACACTCATTCTCCTTCCATTATATTTGAAAAAAATTTCTGTGTCTAAAATAAAAATGATTTTATTCGATCTATTCCCAATAGATTCAATTGACTAGAAAAAGTACAGAACAAGGGAATAAAATGTTGTTCATATTGAAATGAATCAAAATTGATAAGGAGTTGGTCAATGATGCTCGAACATGTACTTGTTCTAAGTGCTTATTTATTTTCTATCGGTATCTATGGATTGATCACAACCCGAAATATGGTTAGAGCCCTTATGTGTCTTGAACTTATACTGAATGCAGTTAATATTAATTTCATAACTTTTATTAATTCGAATTGAAGGGTGATATAAAATCGGTCTATTTCCGGCATCATATCCATAGTTAGTGCATTCATCATAGTTAGAAGCTCCAGCTCCGTATCAAGGTCACGGTCGATATCGTCACTATCATCAATATCGCCACTATGATCAATTATGATCAATATCGTCACTATATCAATACGCAAGAAAAGCATTTTTTCCTCTTTCTCTATCCCTATCCCGCAAGTAGATTGGGTGACAGATCGGCCATAGCAGTACTCCGAGATATAAACCAGGGCAGTCGATTAATTTCAAATAAGTCGTATCTTGTTCAGACTGATAAATAGAGCTGAAGTTATAGTGAAAACTGCTAGTAGAAAACTGAAATAACTAGTTATAGTAGGCATGAAGAGGCTAAATGAAATAAAATATGTTCTTTATGGCTCATGGTTTCATAAAACCGTACGATTTTCCCGCTCTAAATAAAGCAGGTTTTACATGAAGAAGATTTGGCTCAGCATGTTCTATTCGATACGGGGAGGAAAAGAACCCAACTCGGTATTCTTAAAAAAATCGAGATCCCTTCCCGAACCAAACATGAATCTTTCGATTCATTTGGCTCTCACGCTCAATTACTGCAATTATTTATGGGAAATTCCCAGATCCTTTTTTTGAATGTAATGAGCCTATCCTCTCTTCTCTATTCATATTCAATATATATATATATAAATATATAAATCACTAATCCAAGACCGGACGGGAGTGGGGGACGGCCCTACTCGCAGGCGACAGCAGCACCGGCTCTACTCAGAATCGAATCTTTCTGTTGGCTTTCCCAATTCATTTGTTAATAAGAATTCAAGGGCTAGAGGCTTTAGCTTCTAGCTACTTCGCCTGCTTATTATTATGGCGGCTATGTTGGCGTGGCGGAATGAATGAAAAGTGAGATGAACGTGCTATTTTCAAATCGATTGATAGATTGCCTGATCTGTTCTGATAAATCGAAAGAGTAGGAATGGATAGAAGGGGAATCCATCAATAATAAGGGGAAAGACCCTCTTTCTATCTATTGATGAAAGGAGCTCAACAAACGTGACCGGCCTGCTCATGAGATCATTTTGAAAACAAAAAAAAAGACCTCTTCCTTTCTTTCTTCTTTCTCAAAACACCTTGATAGAATGAAAAGAAAAAGGAAAGAAAACCCTACCCGTTCGAATGAATTGAAGTATATGATACATGAATGGTAGAAAAATCTCTGGATCAAACCCCTTTCTTTCCTTCGGTCTCTTTACTTAGACTTAGGCGAAGGGGGGGGGACAAAATTTCTGAACCTTTGTTTTTTTAGTTTCGAATTGAGAGAGATATTGAGAGAGATCAAGAATTCTCACAATTTCTTAGATTCATGGACCCAATTCAATTCAGTGGGATCTTTCATTTTCCTCCCTGGCCGTGTGTGGGCCACACTTCAGAAAGAGGCCCTACAGGGGTCTTTCACTTACTTGCGT
>QANY01007467.1:550174-567674 GCA_003255025.1 Datisca glomerata
CCCCCCGCCCACTCACACTCCTTACCAACAACACGGCGCTTCGCCGGAACACAGCATAGGTTAGTCCAACAACCAGTTGGCTCCTCGCCGTTGTACATTAGCAGAAAAAAGTGAGTGAATAACCAGTCCCATGCAACTTTCTCAATCGGTTTCCTTTATCCTGTTGTTGAAATATGCAACTCAAGAAAAGAAAGGCTTCTATTCTTGTGAATTAGAAAGCACTAAAAAAACTTGTGCATAGAACTTGCTATCTTTTTCATTTCTGTTTTTACAAAGTCAGATAAGAAATGAGTTAGAGATGAAATAGAGTATTCATCTCTGTCTCTCTTAACTAACGAAAAATATAAATTCGTAATTGATGGGAATTCCATTGAAAGGCGCGGTAGGCTAGAGAAGTAGGGCAGCCCTTTGATTGCTTCACGCGCATCCATTTTCTTGGTTACCTCGAGTCTAAAGAGACTCGAAACTCATGTTTTCAATGAGGGAACCCTAAGAGAGCCGCCGACTCCAATTAACCAACCAACAAAACTGCTTGTTACAAATAACATCTTGTTGTTGCGTCGAAACATAGAAATGTTGACAAATCTGACTAACAACCGTTGGCGTTTTCTGAGAGTTTTACGTGTACCTCTTTGAGATAAATAATCTTTTTTGTGCGAATGCCTCCTTTCTCTTCTCTTAAGTCTACAACAAACAAGTGGGAGAGGCAGGATTTGAACCTACGTAGAAAAACTTCAACAGATTTACAGTCTGCCGCTTTTGACCACTCGGCCACTCTCCCCTTCCCGGGCCGAGGCCACCCGACCCGATAGTACCCATTTTTGGAATGTCCAATGCCAAAGTCACTGAATTGGTAAGTCATCAATCCCTAAAACAGACTGACTCAAACCTATTGTCGAACCCCACTCAACGGAATATGCATCCCCCTAGAAGGGTTAGAATGGCAGTTCCTGCTCCTTGGGAAGTACTAAATAAATGATTATTTGAATCGGGGTTTTGAGCATAAAGATTCCACTGACCTGTAAAAAGTGGTTCTAATCCTTGGGGATGTGGCAATACATCTAAGAAATTATTCCATCGAACATATTCTCCCCTGGATGCAGGAATAGCGACATGGGCTAAATGTCCTGTCCAAGCCAAAGAGCTTACTCCTTTCTCTCCTTTTTATTTTTTTAGACATTTTTATCGATATAGATATTTATTAATCAGTAATAATATAATAATGCCACTCATTTGAATTTGGTATACGCAATAATCTTAATGAATGAAAAAAATCAATACCGATTAATACGGATTAGTTATCTATCAATTTTGATTTATTTAGGTATCAATGTGGGGATTTTTTTTCTTATACCATTATCATTAGGGAAACTCAATTTGCAATTTAAATGCAAGGATCGTTCATGAATTCACAGCTTTTTGTGAATCCATACGACTTTTTTTCTTCCATTTCTTTCTTTTTTACAAACCATTCTTTGAATTCTTCATTCTTTTTCTTGATTGAATCTCTGTATTCATTCAATATTCAATTCGCAATTACAGATGAAATGGAAGGACTTCCCTATCTAAATTCCCAGTAGTAGTGATATATCTAATTACCTTTAAGTCTTTCATATCTCCGCCTCCCCATTCCTTTATCAAAGTCTAGTACTTATGGCGCAAGTCAGTCTCTTCAAGTGGAAGCAATCATAGGGGGCTCAGGTCTGAGGTAGGCCTTAGGCCTTGCTCTAGCCTCTTTAGGGGTTATTACTTCCTTGGTAGCTCAACACATGTACTCTTTACCTGCTTATGCATTCATAGCACAAGACTTTACTACTCAAGCTGCGTTATATACTCATCTCAAAATTGTTCGAATTGTATAATCGTCAACTACTGACATTCGACCCAAAGCAATTTGATTATAATTCAATTCGCGACGATCACTGATAACATTCAAGATTATGCAGGATTATACACAAAAAATCCTTTTTTGGCTCTCTCTTTAGTCCTATGTCTCTTATCCTTAGGAGGTCTTCCTCCACTAGCAGGTTCATTATAATAATAATAAATTTCTATAATCTATAATAGAATCTATAAATATAGAAAGAATTTTTTTTCTTCCTTTTTATTTGTGTGTACTGCACCTTTACTCTTGCTTTCTTTATTATTTATTGATAGGAATTATCTTGTTAAGACCCTATGAATCAATTAAAACCTTAAATTCATACTAGAACCACGATGATTCAATAAACCCTTCCAAAAACTAAAAAAAAGGTCAAAAATTCCCTGAGTAAGAATCGTTGGATCATCACTTATTCAATGAATAGATAAAATAAAAAAAAATACAAAGAAACGTTTATCCTTTAATTAAAAAGAGTAAAAAGCATGATAACTTATATGCTGTTCTATATCTCCATGAATCTAGGAACTTTTGCTCGCATTGTATCAGTTGGTACGATTATTCCATTTCCTAATGTTAGCAATGTATAGCGGTCAAATAGGATCATTTTCTTCACGAGACCTTTTACTTTTTTTATCATGTGGGAGTTAGAATTAATTCCCATTTATCTACTTCTATGCATGTGGGGAGGAAAGAAACGTTTGTATTCAGCTACAAAGTTTATTTTGTACACTGCAGGCGGTACTTTTTCTATTTCTTTATTTTCCGATCGCCTGGAAGGGACAAAAGAAACATCTTCTTCTTTCTTCAACAATTTTTTATCTCTAGTGGACCTCTCAATAGGATTTGAACCCAGATGAAGTTCTGACCATCTGTCAGAGAAAAAAGAATGAATGGATCTTGTAGGATTCCCAAGAAATTCTTCGATTTCTTTCGGAAGCAGATGATTATTCATCTGCTTCTCACGTTCCGTGAATAATCGAGACATTGAGGAATATCATGAACGATTTGAAGACCTATTGATTCTAACAACTGATTGTAGAGTTGATCATTCGCCTAAGCCCCTGTGCTGGGGCTCGGCTCCCGAACCGTACGTGAGCGTATCCTATATGTACTCTAGTTTATTCGAAGTATCCCAATGGTGTAATGCCGTCAACTTATTGGGAAAAAGGAGGAAAATCACTTTGATCTCTTGTTTCGGAGAAATTAGTGGCTCACGAGGAATAGAAAGAAACATCTTCTATTTGATCTCGAAGTCCTCATATAGCACTTCTTCCAATCCTTGATGGGGGATCACTTGTAGGAATGACATAATGCTAATCCATGTTCCACACGGCCAAGGAAGCATTGTTTTTTAATCTCATTATGACTTGATCCTTGTTTACCAACCACACATTGTCTAACCAAATCCAATTCTCTCTCGATATGTTCCTCAAAAAATCCGATTCGTGCGGATTCTTCCCCCAACTAAAGAAGAGATCTTGGCGGAATTTCCACATATGAAATTAAGCACAATTTTGCAAAGAAATAGCTCTTTCAAATGATTTGATTCGCCAGTTTATGAGCTCACTAAGCCGGGAATAAATCAAAATGCTTGGGGGTGGAAATGAGGGAATGTCTACAATACCTGGGTTGAATCAGATACACTTTGAAGGGTTTTGTAGGTTCATTGATTGGGGCTTAACAGAAGAATTTTATAAGTTTCCAAAAATTGAAGATACAGATCAAGAAATTGAATTTCAATTATTTGTGGAAACATATCAATTGGTGGAACCATTGATAAAAGAAAGAGATGTTGTATATGAATCACTCACATATTCTTCTAAATTATACGTATCCACGGGATTAATTTGGAAAACCAGTAGGGATATGCAAGAACAAACAATTTTTATTGGAAACATTCCTCTAATGAATTCCCTGGGAACTTCTATAGTAAATGGAATATACAGAATTGTTATCAATCAAATATTGCAAAGCCCCGGTATCTATTACCGGTCAAAATTGGACTAGGGGAGGGTCATTTCATTTTTATATCTAGAACGAACAGGTTCAAGAGATGAGAGAATTAATGATACCCACCAGAAAGACTAATCCAATCCATAATGATGTACCGGAAAATACAATATTTTTGTTACCCGACCAACCATTAGGAGAAGCAAATAAAACAGGCACACTAATCAGTAAGATTGATGAAGTAGCAATTAATGCAAAAACAGCCAATTGGAAAGCAATAGTCATGTTTCTAATCCTCCAATCTACCAACAAAAATAAAGGCAAAAAGTAACAGAGCAATGTTGTAACAGAATTAGTAATGGGACGTATATAAGATCAAACAAGGATCCCATCTGAGGGAATTAATTATTTTACTTTTTAGTTTAAGTAAGTAAGGGTCCTGCCGAATAAAGAACAAACTTATTATTTTCAATTTCGCTTCGATTGTTTGTTTGGATTGGTTTATAACCAATGTGAGTGTTTTATAACCAATGTAAGTGTAAAGGCAGTCAGATGATACTTCATCAGATGATTGTATTATACAAGGGGGTAGGAGGTTATAGAAAAGAAAGAATGTAAAAAAAATGATTAATAAAAAAGGTACCTGTGCAGGTGAGGCGTCGGTCGGTCCTAGAAATGGAGGCAGCGGCGCGAGGAGTTAATGACCGGACGTGCTGCAACTTGGGGATCACCAGGCATATCTTTTGCTCTATAGGGATCGGGGGGCATAGCACAATTAGTTGGTCGAAGCTCCAGTAGGTAGCCACTCCCTTCTCAGGGAACCGTACGTGAGACTTCCGCATCATACGGCTCCGTCCCGAGCTTCCGTCATCGGCCCTTGTCATTAGACCACTATCTATGCATGTATTTTCATCCTAGACTCTCGAATCTTTTGCTTCTCGGATGGTGGCGAACAATGCAGCTTGCGTTGCGGGAGATGCCCGCACGTAGGGCCTGGCCCACTTCTCGTCCGAAAGAACCGCTCAACCCAATTGTGTTGATTGGCCGCAATCAAATGTCTCAAATATTCTTCTAAGAGACCATTCACACGTTCTGTCTGCCCATCTGTTTGAGGATGGTTAGTCGTAGAGAAGTTGAGTTTAAATTTTATTTCACTTCAGAATTCTTTTAAAATTTTAAATTCTTTTATTTTCTCCATTGTATTCTTTGATCCACTGTTGACTGATCCGTAGGCGGAGACGTATTATAGTAATTTGTTCCAACCCGAGACATAAAAAAAGACAAGGATTTGAATCAATTCAAGAACGAGAAGAATATAGGGCTCTTCAAGAATGTATCACTTTGGGAATTTCAACGATTTGTTTAATCGATACAAATTGTGACCCGGATCTCGCAGATATTTCGATTCCAGCGAATGATGACGCTATAGCTTCAATCCGATTAATTCTTAACAAATTAGTATTTGCAATTTGTGAGGGCCATTCTAGCTCTGTACGAAATCATTGATTAATAATAAGATAAATATTTTTTTTTGAACTCCATAGATTTTATTTATTATTGTTTTTGTTCTATCAGTCAGATCTGTCATTTTTCTTTCCCTCAATGAAAAATTTGCCCATTCTTTTTCAGCCGACTTGAAAGGTGCTCTCAGTGTACCGCCATACGCACCCGGTCTTGAAAACCGGTATAGTTCGAAACAAATAACTATCGAGGGTTCGAATCCCTCTCTCTCCTTTTGTTCGGCGAATCCATTTGTTTCTTTATTTTTTTATTTTTCGGGCCGGGATCGATAAGTGGAAGTCATAGGGAATGGCTCGGCTAGGTGGGATAGCCGAGCCAAAAAAGAAAAAATAGATTAGATAGAAATGAGTTGAAAAGAAAGGAAAAAGGAATACTTTCAAAATAGAACCTGATTCGTTCAACCCAATATGTATGGTGGAATAAAATTTATNTATATAGTAGGAGCTTCTATTTAGAAACTTAATATTGATTGAATAAGGAAAGAGAAGACTACTTTGTTTTGTGCTTTACTAGGTAAGGTATACCAAGAAAAAAACCTATTTGACAATGTTTACAATGAAACTTACCAAAGATCTTCGTTTTTCAAAGTAAATGGTTCATGCATGTTTGTTGCCTGGGGCAACAAGATCAAGTTGGTAAGGATGAAATCAAATATCCCTTTCTTTTTCTATTCATTTCCATGATCATCGATCATAGAGGAACGGACCCCTTTACCATTCTGTATAAATGGACCAATGATTCGTTACTTCTACCAAGACATTCACCGATGAAGCGGAAGCTCTTTTGAAAAAAGCTATTCAGCAACAGATGGAACGTTTTCTACTTTAAGAACAAGTATAACAAGAAAAAGTATAAATAAATTCTTGATTTTTTTATCTTTCTTTTATTTATATAATTTCAATAATAAATAATTAATACTCTTTCGGGTAGGCCTTGAAAGGAGAAGGAAGGCTGGAATGCCAACAAGCGTCTATTATTGAATTCACCCGACCCGATAGTACCCATTTTTGGAATGTCCAGTGCCAAAATCACTGAATGGGTAAGTCGCCAATCCCTAAAACGGACTATGTAATGTACTTTATCTGCTGGGTTACGGGGGGCATCTTACCAGAGGTTTCTATTGTATCAATCTACCCTTGTTTAATTCCTGTTGAAGCATATACTCGGGGGATGGGTGCCGGGCGGACGATGTCAAAGAGGACTTGGTTGGGCTGGGCGGCAACCTAACAGAACCTTTCTTCTATCCAAGAATCCCATTATTGATCAAATCGGGGCGGATCAAATTCATTGGCAAATGAAAAATCTACTGTTTTCACTTAACATTCAGAAAAAAACCTAGAAAGCATTTCTCTGTTTTCATTATGAAAGATGGAAGCTAAGACAAAAAAAAAAGAATCGACCTTTCAAGTATTCCAAATTCCACGAGAAAAATAATAGAACGAGGGGCAAATATATGTGTATATATCTATCTATATTGAATTATATTGAATTGCAGATACAGAAATGATAGAATCATTTTGGATTGGACCAAATATGGGTTTCCAATAAAGATGAAAGAAGATAGACAAGAACTCAAATAGGAGGAAACACTATTGATATAGGAATCGGTATCTAATGAATCCATATGTAAACATAGTATGATTTGAATAAGAGACACCATTTTTATTCTATATTTTTTAAAAATAGAAATATATATGGAAAAAAATTGCGTCCAATAGGATTTGAACCTATACCAAAGGTTTAGAAGACCTATGTCCTATCCATTAGACAATGGACGCTTTTCATTCCATTTTTTTTTGCGTTCGGGAAGGATGAATCGCTCCCGAAAAGGAATCTATTGATTCTCTCCCAATTGGTTGGACCGTAGGTGTGATGATTTACTTCACGGGCGAGGTCTCTGGTTCAAGTCCAAGATGGCTGCCACCCACGGAATTTAAGGAACCTAAAGGAGCATGGGTCATATATTCTGCGGAACGTCGTTCTTGCCAAGGTTGTATGTCTTTTTGGAAAAGAAAAGAAAGAAGAAAAAGCCCAGCCCATTCCAAAACCTTCACTATCAAGTTAAAGATCGATATTGATAGAAACCTCTTTTTTCATTCTTTGAGAATGAAATCGAAAACTTTCTTTCTCATATATTCTTAAACTTGATAGTTAACGGAGCAAAAATATTTTCCCTGGAAAAAGATTTTTCTTGCTTTTTCTCTAAGTTTCTCGGCTCAAAGCTATAGGCAAACTTGGCGACGACCTCCTTCTGCAACAGGTCCAGGTTACGGAAGTAGAAATGCAAGCCCGGTTGGAGATTTCAGCCTCGACCATTTATTCAAGGACCCTCCTTATGGCGTTCTCCGTTTGAGAGCTTTTTTCGCGCATTTGGGCCTGAAGAATGGCCTTAATTCGCTATGGATCCCTCTCCCTGTACACATCCATATCGGGTTCGGGAGCCTCCTCAACGGGAAAGGGGCATCCATTAGCATGAGTAGTTGTAGTTGGCACTCATCCCGCTCTTGCTTCCTCGAGCATCGATGAAGCAAGGAGTTCATCGATTGAAGTATTTCAGTATGAGTGAAGTTCCTGTTCATAGTAGGTATTCAAGTGGTATTTTTTCATATTTTTCACGTGTGATACATGTTCCTTCTATTTCTCCAAGCAAAGCTTTTCGTATCGCAATGCCTACCAGAGGGTCCTCTTGCAGAAGATCTTGAATCTTCACCAGTTCTTCTCTGCTCTCTCTTACTTTGTCCTTGATGTTTCAAAATTACTTTTTAATTCGTTAGGACCTTTAGGGGCAGTCCCTCAAATTGTGAATTTTTATTCCTTTTCTCAGTTAATAACTACTCATAATCAGATCTCGATAACTAAATATTTGCAACTTGACAATTTAAAATAGACTTTTCAAGTACTTAAATATTATTTAATGGATGAAAATGAGGGAATTTATAATTCCGATCCATGCAGTAACATCGTTTTGAATACATTCAATTTGAATTGGCATTTTCTCCATCTGGCTTAGCTCATTCACTTAAACTCATGAAAGAAGGGTAGGCGGAACGAGACGGAATCCGTTCTAGTTCAAGTTCCAGGGTAAGAAAAGTAGTGAGACTCGAGGGAAACTATCTGGCTGATGTTCTAGTTCCAGGGTTGTCTACGAGAACTAGCAAGACCACTTTCCAAAATCAAAATAGCGATTGGATTGAAAAAATAAAGGATTTCTAACCATTTTCTTATCCTAAAATAAACCAATTAGATGGAAAAAGAGAGTATAGAGTCTCACATTAAAAGAGGTAGAAAAAAAGAAGTGCCCACTTATTTTATTGTCATCGGACTCATCTGCGGGGAATCCGTGCATTTTTTATTGACTCGAATTGTCACCTTTTATTGTGCATGTAACGTAACGTGGGGTGCCCCATCTTTCAGCACCCCTACTTACGGCCTAGTCCCATACAAAATGAGCACCTAGGAAAAAAACGCCATATGCAGATAATGAAGAACCATAAGACTGAATTACCTGGGATGCTTGTGCCCATAAGAAATCGCGAAGCCACCCATTAATAGTAATGGAACTCTGCGCAAAGTTTCCTCCCGTGATATGAGTTATTTCCAATTAGCCTCAAGGGTAGCTCAGATGCCCTCTTCCCATTCATCTTTCCTTTGGGATGATAAAATTATGCTCTCTCTAATATGAGGGTCTAAAAGAGGGTGACTCTCTTTCGAAGAGTTAGCCGGGTAAGGGCTTAGAATCGAATACAATTCGCAAGAAAGAAGAAGTCAGTGAGTCTAATGGCCTTCTTGATATAATATGCCCATTTTTCAAGAATAGGTGGTTTGAGAATACGTTGTTGTCTTTGAAAGAAGAAGGGGTTACAAAAAGAAAAATGCAAGACTAGGGGGTTGGGTTTGAAAGAAGTAGTTGTAGATGTTATGAACTTAACTGTATTGCTGCATTCCGTAAAGTCTTATTCTCTTACGAAAGAAGGTATTCTCTTCCGAAAAGAAGAGAGGCATCTTCGGGTAGTTAGCAGCAAGTAGTAAATCTGGGGGTTTGGGGACCGCAGCCCCCCATATAAGCAGTAACCATGTTCTCGTGGCGGTGCCTTTCTTATTGATTTGGTAGAGGTGGCTTTCTTGGTTTAAAGAATCTCTCTTAGAGGTTAGCTCTCTGGTAAGCGAATAAGGTAGTGCTAACTATCTTCGCTACATGAGAGCAAGTAAGTAGGTAGTGGTAGTGTGCATATCTATCTTTGGAATGTCTGTTGATGGCGGTGTGCATGAATGTGTTGATTGCAGATAGCCCTTTTTTTCTGCCGGAGGTAGCAAGGGATAGATCGACAGATGAAGAATTTCATTTTTACCTATGTTACTCTATTTTGGTTAGTACCGTGTAGTCTATAATGATAATAATTAAGAATCCAAAATTTTCAGTTGAATTTCTTCTTGCAATTGGTATTTTTTCTTATCCTTGTATCTTTCAAAAATGGAAACTTAGGGAAGTGCTTTCTAAACATGAGGTTTGTGAATAAGTGATTGTCTGATAATGAGCAAGGAATGTCCATCTTTCTGCTAAACAGGATGTATTGAACTCATAATTCATTAGATACTTTTTATGAATGTCAACTAAGTATCATAAGTAAATTGCTCCCGGTTGTTCAATCATTTGATAACCAGAGTCATTCTTTGATAAATGATCACTATGAGTCAGACTCAATAGAACAACAACTACTAATTCATCAGCTAATATATTTCCAAAAAGTTGAAAACTAAGTGATAAGGGTTTTGTGAAATCTTCTAAGATGTTAATGGGTAAAAGGATTGGAGTTGGTTGAATGTATTTACCGAAATAACCTAATCCTTTTTTGGTAAGACCTGCATAGAAATATGCTACTGATGTGAGTAAAGCTTAGCATATAATGAAAGATGGATTATAAGTACGGTGAAACCAGTATCCCCATTTTGAAGTCAACCATAAGGAAATCGGCACACATGAATGACTTTCATTCAATACGTCCCCGGGAAACTCTACAATAATGGGTTTAATCGATTGGTCTGAGGTCTGTGCTCTGTCCACAAAATCCTTTAATGAGATAGATTGGTCCCTTAAATGGCTTCTATTGTAATGGAAACCAATGAATCAGTTCAAAAATGAATTGGTTAATGATTATGAATAAACGAACTAAAATAAATAGCTCTTATTTTATTGGGTCAAGTTATGGGCTGTCTTTTATGGTTCATACTAAAATCGTGCTTTTTGGTATAATTATTTGTCCTTTCTCTATAGCTAGAAATTATTGTAATTCGTAAGCAATGATAATGAAAATTTTCATTTTCTATATCTCAAAAAATTGGACTTCAAATGAATATTTCACTAGTCATTTTATTTGGTCATATCATTTGAACAATTCTAACTTCTTTATTTCAAATATTTGAAGTAGTTGAAAAAATTAAGAATAATTAAGAAGAATCTACTTCAACCGATATGCCCTTAGGCACGGCCGAATTTTCTTGATTCCTATCCGGAGGATAAGAAGTTTCATAAACAGGTCTTATTTTTTGTTCTTTTAAATTTTTATAGCGTGTCCTTTTAAAGTGGAATCATCCTTTGTTTTTTCCTTTTCATTCACTCGGATCTCTTCCGTTTCATCGATTTTGTCCGGATCCTCCTTTTCTTCCAAAAAAAGGAAGGAGAAGTATCTTCTTCGGTGGATCTCTCTTGAAAAAAAATCCCATTATTTGCTTATTCTTCATCGAATGGATCGATCTAGCAATGATAGAATTTATATTCTATTTACTGAATCACGAACTCTCCATGAGATTCATAGTTGCATTACTTATAGCTTCCTTGTTCGTAGACAAAGCTGATTCAGAATTGTCTTTCATTCCAATCAAAGAAAGAGAGAGAAGGGTTCACGGGCAGGTATACAAGAAAGATCGACCTTTCTAAATGGGTGACTCTTGAAAAAAGTGGAGAAGCCTTTTCTCTATTTATTTTATTTCCAGTATCCATTATGAAAAAAAGAAAACAAATAGAGAAAAGCCGGCTATCAGAATCGAACCGATGACCATCGCATTACAAATGTGATGCTCTAACCTCTGAGCTAAGCGGGCTCACATAAGATAAATTGTACATGCATAGGAATTTAGTAAATTCCTGGGATCTTAGCTATTCACTCTTCATTCTTATCTATTCATAATTAATATGAAGCCAAAAGACACTCTCCTCTCACAGCCGAAGGATCCGCAACACGTTGGAGAGCTTTCAGATCCCGCCCTAAAACGCCCATTCTCCTAGAGTTCCGAAGTGATCCTCATTCTCACCGCAGCCTTCTTAAGCTGTAAGCCTAGATATCTAAAGATAGAGAGATGTGAAATAAAGTCATAGCCTTATGTTATGGCCGCCCCCCGACTTACGGCCTTTACGCTACTACTACTGTGATGTGAATGGTTCAAATTGCTTTGATCTTTCCCAATTATCCTGGCCGGAAACTTGTACGCAGCACTTGTACGGGGGTGCATGCATAAAGGTTTGGAACTCTTTTCTTATCTGAATCTTAAAGACAGGACCATGCCCTATTCTCGAACCCTCTGCCGAGCTTAACCCTGCCCGCATTTCCTTTTGAAGGGGGCCAAAGAAATGTCCCATTGGATCATTTGTATCTATATACATTAGGATCCTGATTCATGGATCTCTCGGTTTGAGAAATCAAAATTATATTGATCCAGGCCTCAATATCGGTCTGTATTATCTTAGCCTAGCCCTACTCCATCCATCTTTCATAATCAGGTGGTGATCCAAAGAGACACTGATATAGTCATATTGCTAAGCACAGGATCAACATGAATCCTTACCGCATCCGATATCCCTAGCAAGGCTCGAGAGACCTCGAGTGATACCGAACTTCCATAGAAGACTAATTCATCGTCATGACGTTCAGGCAGACAGATTAGTGAAAATGTATTTATCCATGTTATCAGTGTCTAAGCCCTATGTTAGTTGGGGGCCTTTTCCATCGCGTTCTACCATCGGGCGAGGAAAGAGACCCCCTTTTCCCTTCCCTCAATATATATGGCACACTTTATTAATATAATAGAAAGTCAAGGCTCCATCCTACTAAGCCTTTAGAGTGCCCCTGAACTGAAGGAAGGAAAGACAAAGAGAACTCTATCTTAGCTACTGGGGAAGGGGAGAGGAGAACAGAGATAACCATCAAACTATAGAACCTCACCTCAAACTAAGGCCCTTGGAAGAGCCTGAAGTAGAGAAACCTACAAATAACAGAATATCTCAATTCTGACACAAGATACTTATTAGATCTAATAAGTACATTAGATCTAATAGAATTATTTTGCTCTATCCAGACTAATACCAATCTAACCCATTTCATGAATAAAATGTGACCAATTAACCAACCAACAAAACTACATGTTTTGAAATTGTCAATATAAAAAAAAATCGAATAGTATGACTCACAATTCGAAGGATTTTTCTGTCTTTCATGATTCCATAAAATTTTTTGATTTATCATTTCTATTTATGAATCAATCGTTCATTCTAATCACCATTCTATAATTCTATAAAAAATTATATTTTTTATAGAAATTCTTTGATTAAAATTAAATTGAAATTTGTTTTTTATATTCAATTTAAAATTCATTTTTTATATTAATATAAAAATAGTATATAAAACGGATATATAAAATATAAAATTGATGAATAATATAAAATTTATATATCGGATCTATTATGACATAGCCACGAGGCGCTCAACGGACCTTTTTCATCTTAGAAAACCTTTTTCTGGGCTTTGAATTGACGCAAGAACACTTTTTTTGTACAACCTAATGTATTCACATATCTCCATTATAAGTTACTAAAACCTTTTTTTACGGGATATTTGAAGAAGCGCAGGTTTGGAACCCTATACAAGGTGCTGGTCTCGATCTCGCTTGGTGGTGCCCCTCTCGATGATTGTTGACTCAACATTGATTTCGTGCTTGAGTTGGGGGGCCCACCCTCCATCTATCGAGTCAAGTAATTCGCTATCGGAAATTTGTCCACCCTCATGCCATGCTTCTTCTTTCTCCGAATCGGTGAAACGAAAGTCATCCTGAAATATGCTAGGAGCTTCTTCCCCACATATCCTAACCGGACATTTGACTATTTGGTCGAGCGGAAAGACGATTCGTTGGGCGGAATAAGCAGAGAAAAGAAAGAGAACACTCACTTACTCTGACTGCTGATTTCAGTCTTTGCCACTTAGGGCTGTAGTATGTTCCAAGGGTTGGGATGTTCGCCCATTAAAGTGGTACGTGAGCTGGGTTCAGAACATCGTGAGACAGTACGGTCCATATCCGGTATGGGCGTTAGAGCATTGAGAGGACCTTTCCCTAGTACGAGAGTTGCTGCTTGTGAAGTGTGGAAGGAGATCAAATTTGAATTTCCAGCAGTGGATACTTTGTAATCCAGTAATTACTGTTCGTTCTTTTAATTGAATTTCAATTAAACTCGGCCCAATCTTTTACTAATTGTATAGATTGTTGATAGATACATACTTATCAGATAAAAAAATGGACTGGCCACAATATGAACTTATAATTATAGAACTAATAACCAACTCATCGCTTCACATTATCTGGATCTAAAAAACCAACCAGTCAAGATATGTTATATTGGTCATATCATTGTAGCAACTGAATCTTTTTTGCAATAAAAAAAACCAATCTCATTATGAGTTGTGAAGCAATAAAAGTATGCGGATAAATGGAAGGGTGAAAGAAAGAGAGAAAAAGAATAGAAATGATATATGATTCCAAGATAGTTAGCCTAGATGAGTAAAATAAACGAGTAAAGTAAAGAGTCTATGTATATAAAATATGTAAAAGAAATCCATTCTGTTTCCTCTTCTATTCTATATCGAAAAAATGATTTGACCCTTTTACATTTTAACCTTTATTTTATTAGAAAAATATTGGGAAAATTTTGAAAAATGAGGATTTCAACCCCCCTTTTTTTATCCAATGCTGAATCGATGACCTATGTATAAAGTAAGAAAAATTCTTTGGATTTGAAGAAAAAAAAAGAAACAACTTTGCTGACAATTGTTNAGCTCTACGAATGAATGGATCGGATCGAATTGGAAAATGGAAAGATTTGTACAAGTTATACCTTTCGTCACAAAGCCAGGTACCCGGTATGAGCGATTTCCCCCTCAGACCTGAGCTGAGGAATTTGAGAGTACTATACTACAATACGGAGAGAGGGTCGCCTGAGAGGAGCTGAGCTATAAAGCAAAGGCAATGGGCTCTATCTTACGCTATGGTAGATCCTTGGATCTACAATGAAAACAAGCAGAATTCATGCCTGGACCCCCGGGCCTTCATTTGCGTTGCGAATGGTAACGACCCTGCCCTTCAAAAAACCACCGCTAAGATTGATTCGGATAGATAATTGTGACTGATATTCCCATGGTTTATGAGGCTTCGCCAATTCAAAGATCCCACTGAATTGAATTGGGTCCATGAATCTAAGAAATAGTGAGAATTCTTGATCTCTCTCAATATGTCTCTCAATTCAAAAATACAGGATTTGAATTGATGTCCTTTCATTGAGTCCTCCTAAATTGCATTGATTTATCCTAAATATTTCATTTCAATTGGAATTTGGTTATTCACCATGTACGAGGATCCCCGCTAAGCATCCATGGTTGAATGGTTAAAGCGCCCAACTCATAATTGGTGAATTCGTAGGTTCAATTCCTACTGGATGCACGCCAATTGAATATTGAATGAATACAGAGATTCAATCAAGAAAAAGAATGAAGAATTCAAAGAATGGTTTGTAAAAAAAGAAAGAAATGGAAGAAAAAAGTCGTATGGATTCACAAAAACTACGTGGCTGAATAGGAACTAAAAAGGAGATATTGAAGTAATAATTCATTAAACGATAGAAGAACTACTTATCTTCTCTTAGATAGCGGTCGATCGGTTCGCATTTGCTCTTTCACAACCCCATTTTCACGGTTTAGGCTGCTCCCGTTTCACTCGCCGCTACTACGGGAAGTTTCTTTTCAGTGTCTTCAGAAATTTCAACTCAAAAATCTCTTCTTTCTGACACTGGTGCATTTGAGCGCGGAGGATCCGTTGAGAGTTTCTCTTGTCTCGGTAGGGAACTGTATGATCCCCTATTGTATTGAATCAATAAAAAAAAGAGGTCAGTGATACGGCCCCCTATTTTTTGATCCAATATTGACTAGGGACGAGCCCCGACAGGCACGCGGTCAGAGTCCTGGTCTCCTCCCACTGCTTGGAAGCTTACGGTTTCATGTTCTATTTCACTCCCCGATGGGGGTTCTTTTCACCCTTCCCTCACGGTACTACTTCACTATCGGTCACCTAGGAGTATTTAGCCTTGCAAGGTGGTACTTGCTGATTCACACGGGATTCCAAGATTGAACGCGGGGCCATTCGTTGAAGATAAAAGTACATCGAACCCATATGAAGTTTTACCATGAGCAGATTGAATCCATTGGGAAAATATAGGTTCGATTAAGATTTGTTTCTCCGGAGTACCAAAAGCAAGCATGACATCATTATGAACATAAAGCTCCAAAGTATTGAAACAGTAAGTGGTGCTGCGTCTTTATGGTTCGGCTTTTGATGCCTCCGTTCAAGACTCACACTCCTTGGCAGACTGGAACTTAGTTGGAAAACTTAAAAGCTTTGGTTTCATTTCCCCCGTATGGAGCACTGAGTTACTTACGTCTATATACTCTATAACATAGGTCTTATCCACACAAGGAACAAAGAACATACGAAAGCTTTGGAATATTTTTTTCGGGCACTAGAACGAAACCCGTTCTTATCGACCACAAAGGTTATCTAAGTCAGACCAGTTGAATAGCTTTTTTATAATAATTAGATAGATATATGATACCAAAAACCTGATAAGGGGTTTCAAAAGAAGAAAAAAAATTATATATCCATTTCACACGTAGAATTCTCATTTTTTTTAAGTGTGCGCTCTTCGCCTAGATAGATTTCATATTCATGGAACATGATTCACTTTCAAAGTGCCTCGGTGGTGAAATGGTAGACACGCGAGACTCAAAATCTCGTGCTAAAGGGCGTGGAGGTTCGAGTCCTCTTCAAGGCATAATGTTGACAAGGCATAATGTTGACAAGGCATAATGTTGACAAGGCATAATGTTGAGAATGCTCGTTGAATTGGAATGAATAAGTTCGGCAGCGGATCACGAAATCTTGGCGATCTTCTCTATCTAATGAATGGGGAGTCCTCTTTCAAATCGTCCACTCGGCACCCACCCCCCGAGTATATGCTTCAACAGGAATTAAACAAAGGTATATTGATACAATAAAAACCTCTGGTAAAATGTCATTTCTTTAAAAAGATAAAGGAGATGGCTCCATGTGCTCTGATTCGTTATTTTGATTACAATCCAGGAGCACTACCAAAGTGTGCCACATTCCTTATTCTACTGGATCTTACGGAGCCTGTTCATGCACAACATAACATGATCGAGTGTAATCATAGAAAATATTCTCTTCAAGTTTGGAGCTGGGTAATTGTCGGAAAGTTGGCCCGATCGAGCTCGATCGAAGCAGCCCGTCTTGCTATAAGTCAGATTGCCGAAGGGACTATACCAACCAAACCAAAAAATGGAAGAGGGATGCGCCATTAACAGCTTAAATACTCCCTTACGCATAATTTGATCATCGGTAGGGCGAGTTGATGGGCTACCATGATAGTAAAGAGCTCACATTTAAAGGGAAGATCACCTCTGGATTCATGCCTTCTTATATTTCTCCCTCTGAATCAAACTTTTCCTTGCCATAATGGTTCAATTCCTATTAGTATCAATGATACAAGCCGGATCCTATGCTAGGAAGCATTACTCCTCTTTTCATTCCAAATTCAAGAATACGGCCGATACGATTGATTGGTCTGTGTGCCTCACTTATTACTTTTTTATATCCCCCTGTCCCTCGGATACAATTCGATCCTTCTATGGCCAAATCTCAATTTGTGGAAAGCCTTTGATGGCTTCCTTATGAAAACATCAATTTTTATTGGGGCACTTTTTCAATAAACTTATAAAAAATGGCAACTTTTATTCTATATTTATCAATAGTTATTCT